>VWZP01010610.1:9537-22880 GCA_013396995.1 Dicaeum eximium
CCATCCCATCCCATCCCATCCCCATCCCATCCCACATTATCCCATCCCATTATCCCATCCTGGCTCAGAGCCACATCCAGCTCCTGCCAGCCCGGACTCATCTCTGGCACCAGAACTCTGGGAATCACCCTCGAGCTGTGCCTGGGGAGCAAACAGAAATAAAAAATAATTAAATGCTCATTTGCGTGGCCTCGTGCTCACGTTTTGGGCTGGGCTCCAGGCACAGGAGCGCCGTGGTGTCACCTCCAGCCGTGTCACCTCCAGGTGTCACCTGCAGCTGCCACTCCCATCCTGTGCTCCACATCCTGTTGCCAGCACGGGCCGAGCACTGAGGAGCCCTCGGCCAAGGGACGTCAGGGACAGCCAGGCCAGCAGCGGTGGCTGCTGGGGACACCGGGGGACAGCTGGGGACAGCAGAGCAGGGGCAGTGCCATCTCCACAGGAGGGCGAGAGCTGAGCAGGGAAACTGAGCCTGAAAGGCTGGCAGGATTTCAGAATTGCTGAAAATGTGAAGCTTTTTTTGTGTTTACAAACGCTGGCTCTTAAAAAAACACAGTGCTTGAGTTAAAACCGTAAAGGAAACTTCTAAAGTTAAGTAATAAAGCTAAAATTATAAATATACAGGTTAAATAAAAGCTATAAAATAATAAAAACTTATTATTATTAATAATTATTAGTAATCATTAATTTAAACTAAAATAATAATTTATTATTATTAATATAAAATATTATATAATAATAACTTCTTTGTTAATAAATATTAACTAAAACAATAATTTATTATTATTATAAAAACTAAAATTATTATTAGCTTAAACTAAAATTATAAACTTGTAGCTTAAATAAAAGCTATAAAATAACTTAGAAATATTAATATTATTAACAAANAAAAAACTTTAACGTTTTAAAAGATAATAATATATATCAAACAAAATAGAATTTTTAAAATAAAAACCAATCCTTCACTTTCTTCTTCATAAATTTAAGTAGTATTATATAATTAAATACAAAAGTCTTCATTATAGACTACGACTAATTAGTTATTAAGTTAAAAGTAAAAATTATTTAAGTATCATTTCTTAAATAGTTTATCCTTCAAAAGCTTTATAAAAAGAAATACAAAACCATTTTTTAGTTTGTTAGTAAAATACTATAAAACTCACAACTCATAAAACAATAACATAAATAAAAACTAATAAACATCTAAATCCAAACCAAAAATACCATCTCACACATTTAATCCCGACCCTAAAATTCAGGAAATTCAGGAGGGAAGAGGAAACCTGCCCAGAGCTGGACAAAAGAAGGATCCCTCAGAGTTCCTGGTGATTTCTCCATTTCAGTGACTTGTGGGAGTGGAAATGAGGAACAAAACTCATGGAAAAATCCAGGAGAGGCTGTTTAATGTGCAGAAGTTGGATTAAATGATTTGTTGTGAAATAAAAACTCCGTTTCTATCGCCTGCGCTGTGCACTGAGCTGGGCAGCACCTCTGGGATTTGGATCAGGATCAAACCGTGGAATATCCTGAGCTGGAAGGGACCCACAGGGATGGAATCCCAGCCCTGGCCCTGCACAGACCCTCCCACAATCCCATCCTGGCATCCCTGGGAGCTGTCCCCGTGCTCCTGGAGCTCTGGCATGAACCAGAATGTTCCTCAGCTTCTCATTTTATTCAAAATGCCTTTTATTCTGCCACAATCCCTTTCTCCAGGTCAGGGTTTGGATGGAAAGACAGCTGGGCTGGTGGTAAGGAGAGACAGCTCCCTTTTTTTGAGGGGAAGCCAGAAATGGAAGAACAGAGGGTGGATTTGGGGTGTCAGCCCTGCCCTGGGTAAATCCCAGAGGGTCCCTGAGTGATGTCTGTGCTGGATTCCTTATTCCTCCACCAAAACTTTTGCATATCGAGGTGAAAAAATAAGAATACGGGGAGGATTTGATGTTTTATCCCTCAGGGTCTGATCCAGCCTGGAATCCCGGTGGGGGGGGGGAAGTTCCAGAGGTGGAATGGGAAGGATCTTCCTGCACAGAAGGGCTGTGAGATCCTTTTTTGCACCCTTTTCCCAGCCCCCTTTGGCACTGCTGGGTGGGAAGCAGAAAATAAAGCCTCTAGAAAACCCTGCCAGGACAAAAAGTCCTGGAAGTCCCTGAAGATGCCTGGATAAAGAGCAGAGGCTGGGGGTTCATGTGCACAGCAGCTGCTGAATCCATGATCCCCTGACAAATCCCTGCTGCCGCTGGAGCTGGAGGTCACAGGGAAAAAGGAAATGGAGCTCGGGATCCATTGTTGGGAACAATGGGAGAGATCCTCGCGATAGGGCTGAGGAGAGGGGGCAGCTCCTGGGGCTGCAGGCCAGGGCTGATGTTTGCAGGGAAACCTGGAGAAGGATGAGCATGGAAGTGCTGGGAGACAGAAGAGACAGAGCTGGTGGGGCTGTGCCAAAAAAACTTGGGATCAACCCCTGACCCTCAGGGTTAAATCACAGAATCCCAGGCTGGCTTGGGTTGGAGGGACCTTAAATCTCATCCCATTCCAACAGAAACCATGGCAGGGACACCTCCCACTGTCCCAGGCTGCTCCAGCCCCAGTGTCCAACCTGGCCTTGGCCACTGCCAGGGATCCAGGGGCAGCCACAGCTGCTCTGGGAATTCCATCCCAGCCCTGCCCACCCTGCCAGGGAACAATTCCCAATTCCCAAGATCCCATCCAGCCCTGCCCTCTGGCACTGGGAGCCATTCCCTGTGTGCTGTCCCTGCAGCCCTTGGCAATTGTCTCTCTCCAGGTTTCCTGGGGCTCCTTCAGGCCCTGCAAGGCCACACTGAGCTCAGCCCAAAGCTTCTCCTGTGCAGGTGAACAATCCCAGCTGTGCCAGCCTTTCCTCCCAGCAGAGCTGCTCCAGCCCTCTGCTCATCCTGGAGCCTCCTCTGGGCTCTCTGCAGCAGCTCCAGCTCCTCCCTGTGCTGGGAATTGCCCAGGGCTGGCCCAGCAGTGACACCGGGGCCACCATGGCCCGGCAGAGTCCCCCTGTCCCCACAGAAGGGTTCCCTCCCCTCTGGGCACCCTCACAGCTCGGTGACCTCCCTGTGCTCTGTGGGGTGACCCCACACCTGGCTGAGGGACACCAGAGCCCTGCCTGGGGACAAGGGGACAAGGAGTGGCTGCAGGTGCCCTCGGTGGGTGCCCAGCCTGCCCTGTGCCCCTCACCTGGCCCATCCCAAAGCCCATCCCAAAGCCCATCCCAAAGCCCATCCCAAAGCCCATCCCTCTCCCACGCCCCTTCCCAGGTACCCGGGGAAGAGGGAGCCTGGCCCAGGATCTGATTTTGTCCCAGATGTTCCCTGCCAGGATCTGATTTTGTCCCAGATTTCCCCAGGGCTGGCCCAGCTCTGCAGGTGGGGCTCACCTGAGGGGCACAGGGACACAATCCCAGTCCCAGTCCCAATCCCAATCCCTCTCCTGATCCCCACACTGGGCACGGAGGGCTCTGGGCTGGGGCAGCTCCAGCTGTCCCAGGGCTGCTCCATCTGTCCATCCCAGCCTGGATCCATCCCAGGGGTTGTCCCGACTCAGGTGCAGCCCCTGGCCTTGTTGAACCCCATGAGATTCCCTTCTGGAGCTGGCCCAGGTCCCTGTGGATGTCCCCAGGGCAGCTCCTGGCACATTCCCGGTGACCTCCCGCAGCTCCCGTGCCGGGTTTGTGCTGCTCCCTACAGCCATTCCCTGAGAAAGGCTCCTTGGAGCTTTCACATGCCCAGCCGAGGCTCCAGCTGGATCAGGAGATCGGGGACTGAGTTTGGGGCAGTGATAACGACGTGTAAAACTGCAACAGGACGCCCGAGCAATATTACATGAGATAAGAGCAGTTATCAGCTGTAGAGAATGTTCTGCTCGCTTCTGATTGCTCCTATCTTCTATGTTTATCAGTTTCCTCCTGCTTGTCTCTGAACAAATTTCCAGATTTAGCAGGTCTGACCCAGGCAGCTGCAAATAAAGATAGCCCTGATAACTCAAAATGGCACAGGGGAACTCGCTCCAGACTCACACAGCCTTTAGCTGGAAAGGATTTTCCAGCTGGACTCTTAAATCCCAGGGGTTTGATCTCCCATCCCTGCAGCTCTGGAGATTTCTGGTAAAACAAAACCCCACCTGCTGCAGGTGCAAGTTCTCCATGAGATGGGAAATAAGAGCTCGGAGTTCTCCAGGATGGGGAGGGCAAGGCTGAGCCCTCAGTGTCAGCAGGTCAGGCTGCAGAGCTGCCTCAGAGCAGCACAAATCTGCTGGATATAAACACCTGGAGTCATTCCTTGGATGTATTTCCCTCAGCTGGAATTGTCCCAAAGCTGAGCCTGGACCACTCTCACACCTCTGTGTCTGTGGATTTATTGTGGGCAGGTAGAGACAGGTTTTAAACTGGCAGCTGCTTTAGATCAGAGATTGGGATGGCCCAGGGATCCAGGGGCAGCCACAGCTGCTCTGGGAATTCCATCCCAGCCCCTGCCCACCCTGCCAGGGAACAATTCCTCATTCCCAAGATCCCATCCATCCCTGCCCTCTGGCACTGGGAGCCATTCCCTGTGTCCTGTCCCTCCAGGCCTTGTCCCCAGTCCCTCTCCAGCTCTCCTGGAGCCCCTTCAGGCCCTGGCAGGGCTCTGAGCTCTCCCTGGAGCTTCTCCTCTCCAGGGGAACATTCCCAGCTCTGCCAGCCTGACCCTCAGAACATCCCCATGGCTTCCTCTGGACTCACCCCAACATTTCCATGCCTTTTTCCAGCCCCTTCCACGGGGCTGGAGGTGGCACAGAGCCCCTGGGCAGGAGCTGCTGGGGTGGGAGCTGTGCCCAGCCCGGAGCCCAGCTCGCCCTGGGGGCTGCAAACCCCGGGAGCCAGCTCCAGGTGAGGAATTTGCCGCTGACATTTTGATATTTGTGCAGTCCTGGGTGCGCTGGGAGCGATCCCAGCACCTGCCTGGCCCTGGTTAATCGGGTGGAGAGAGGGGACGGGTGAGTGGGTGCTCGCTGGGGAGGATCTGCCCCCTCCCCTGAGCCTGTGGAACAGGTTGGGAGGAAAAAACAACGTCTGAGGCCACGAGCGGTGCTTGAAATTCAGATTTTATTGCTTTGTACCAGTGGAAAAAGAGAACTCCAAGGATGAAAGGTGCAAGCCCACGGTGGGAATCCACAACAGGCACCCAGGGGTGAGGGTGCCACAGCAAAGCTGAGTTATGAGACCTCCTCTGCTTTTTAATTTCAATTAAATAAAAAGGCAGAGCTGCTAAAAGAAAAATTAAAATGCATACAATTAATGCTGAGCATCACCCTCCTCACAAATAACCCCCCTGGAGCTATGAAAATGAAATAAAATTACCCAAAATCCCTGAAAATACCTGGGGTGGAGGGAGAGCTGTAGGAGGGAGCCCTGGGGATGAGCTTCATTCAAAGGGTTTAATGTCATTAAATGTTCTCATTAATTACAGATTTTAATTAATTAAAGGGTTTAATGTCATTCAAGGCAATTTTTGGTGCCAGATTAAGCCAAGTCCAGGGGCCTGGCTCTGCAGATCCTCTCCCAAGGCATGTCCTAAACAGTGAGATCCCAAAAGAGCAGCACCCAAGCTGAGAAATCAACATTTTCCCAAAGCTGGGCTTGAGTTTCCAGCACTCTGGAGGAAGAAGTGACTGGGATAATTAAGGTGCTAGAGATTTTCCAAGCTGCTCTAGACACCAAAAACGTGGCTCTTGTCCTCAGTTTAATGGTAGGCATTATATAAATATCTTTTTTAAAAAACCAACCCTGTATTTTGAGTGTCCTGAGTGTTCTGGGAACACAGACATGGCTGGAATATTACTTGGATGAAAGTTCAGTGCTAAAGAAGTGCCTGGAGAAGGGCTCTGCTGGGATTCCTTCCCCATCCCAGCTCCCTGCCCTCGCCTTGCCTTGGAAGCAGCTGCTCTGCTCCTCCTGCCAGCCTTCCCCACTTCTCTTTCCCCTCCAGCAGCTAAAAATGGGATTTGTGTCTGCAGAGCAGAAATTGAATCCCCACTCCTGCCCAGACTGTGGATTCCTTCATCCCACACCAGCTCCAAGCTGGCAAAGCTGTTATTTTAAGGAGCACAATGTCCAGGGGAGATGGATTTCTCCTTTTCACAGGATGGCTGGTGCCGTGTTGGATTGTGCTCTTTTCTGACACAGAGATGGGGCACCTGAGAGTTGTTTTAAAAACTTTTTATTTTATTTTCAGTCTCATGTAAAGAGTGAGACAATACAGATGCTATAATTCACACCATCACAATCAAAAGTTAATTACTTCCTAATTACAAAGCATTATAAGTGTTTCCTGGCCTCTCAGCTTTTGTCACACCATGCTGTAAATGCCTTAAAGCCAATCATCTAAAATTACCCATCATGGGTTACATTACAGTGCATCTTTCACAGTTTTATTTCTCCAAAGTATCCAGTCTGATTTGCAAGGCCATCCTTTAAAACTTGTTTCTAGCTCCATTTCTCTCTCAGCCATGTCTGTCCTATCCCATGGCATTTCTAAATCAGCACTTCTAAATCAGATTTGCACACAGATCCATTCTGTGTGAGCCTTCTGCCAGGCCCTGAGAGCTCTCCACAAACCCATTTCTCACATTTCCCCCTCTCTCTTGAATGGAAAAAACGTAAAATTCTTTAAAAATCCATTTCCCATATTTCCCCCTCTCTCCTGAACAGAAAAAACTTTTTTGATGCCTTTGAAACCTGTCTCTAGCTCCATTTCTCTCTCAACAATGTCTGTCCTATCCCATGGCATTTCTAAATCAGCATTTCTAAGTCAGATTTGCACACAGATCCATTCTGTGTGAGCCTTCTGCCAGGCTTTGAGGATTCTTTTCAAACCCATTTCCCACAGTCCCACAGCAGAATTTGGCTGCCCTGTCCCCCCAGACCCGGCCTGTGGAGGAGGGAGAAGGAGGGAAGGGCAGGAGAACCTTCCTGCCATGGAATTTGTGTTGGGTCCTTGGACAGACACCTGGGAGCTGCCCACGGAATCTGAGCTGAGCACAGACATCACCTCCATGTGACTAAACAGCAGAAATTATGGAATTGTTCTTCCCACAGGGGAAATTCCCTCCCCAGCCCAGGGCTGGCACTTGGGGCTTGTGCAATAATTAATTGGGATTGAAGTTTGGGAATGTTCCCCACATCCATGGCACAGACTCAATCTTTGCACATGGATTTTGCTGCCAGGATCAAGCCCCATCCATAGGAGGGCAATTAAATTGACTGGTCCCAGCAAGGCCAGTATGGGAGACCTGCTAGGAATCAGAATCATGGAATCCTTGAGGTTGGAATCCTCCAAGATCTTTGAGTCCAGCCCTTGATCCAGCATTAATGTCCCCAAGTGCCACACCCATCACAGTCACTGAAGTTTCCCTCCAAAGTCTGTGTTCTTCCATGGAAATATTTTTCTGGAAAAAAAAAGAGAAACTCTTCCTAATATTTTATACTAAAGGGGGCATGATTCTGAAGGAAGTAGGTTAGCACAGCATTGTAAAATGTATAAAATCATTATTCTAAGCTGGGCAAAAATACAAATGAAATCATTCAGCTGCTTTTCCTTGGGAGAATTTGCTCTTTCTGGAAAATTATTGTCGAAGCCATGCTTGACAATTAACACCTCTGCCCTCTGTTTGGTTCTAATTAGGTCCTAGTTAGGCTCTAATTTCACATCAGCAACACCAAGATTTGCCTTTGTACGGAATCAGAGAATCCCAGAATGGTTTGGTTTGGCAGGAGGATAAAACTCATCCCATTCCCAAGGCAGGGACACTTCCACTGTCCCAGGCTGCTCCAGCCCCAGTGTCCAACCTGGCCTTGGGCACTGCCAGAGATCCAGGGGCAGCCACAGCTGCTCTGGGAATTCCATCCCAGCCCTGCCCACCCTGCCAGGGAACAATTCCTCATTCCCAAGATCCCATCCAGCCCTGCCCTGTGGCAGCCTGAGGCCTGGTTCGGGAGGTGAAGCTGATGAGTCCATGGTATTCCGTGTGAATCCCAACGTTGGTGATTCCAACACGACTGGGGCAGCACTGGGATATCCCAGACCCATCAGCTTCACCAGCTCTGCTCCTTCAGCCTGGCCAAGGCTGTGCAGGAGGGCCAGCAGCTCCCGTGGCCCACAGCAGCTCCCCTGGCCCGCAGCAGCCATCGCTCCCATCGTTCCCAGGCCACGCTCAACCTTCCCCCGCTCTCCCTAGGAAGATTTCTCCTCAGGGATCCTGGTGCCCGGCTGCTCCACAGCCAGCTGGTTCTCCAGGACGCAGCAGAGCTTGTAATTCTCGATGAGCTTGGCCTGGAAGTGCTGCCTGTCCTTCCTGTGCCAGGCGTCGGTGGCGATGTAGGTGTGGTAGGGGTCGTGGTGCCCCGCGAGGCGCCGCGCACGCAGGTTGGTCACCATCACCCCCACGGTGAAGAACCCAAACAGCCCCACCATCAGCAGCACGTAGATGATGGCCAGGCTGTCACCCGTGCTCCTCAGCTGAGCAGGAGCTGAGCTGTTGGTCCGTCCCAGGCACTCCTGGAGCAGTTTGGAGAGGAGCAGGTTCAGGGCCGTGCTGTTCGACAGCTCCAACATTTTGGTTTGCTGCCCTCGGCAGTTCTTCCTTCCCTTGGCTAGAAAAGGATAAAAATCAGGGGGTGACATCAGGCAAAGATGGGATTTCCTCTGTCTGCCTTTCCTGGTTCCCCTCCACAGTGAGGGATTTAGGTCCGAGAGCCTGGGTGTGAGGCCTTCAGTTTGAGCTTTTCTATTTTTCATATTCTGTGCTGCTTCTGTAACTCTGAGCTTCACATTGGGTGTGAGCAAGTTCTCCTCACAGGGTAGACACACAAAGCAATCCTTTTCCAGCTTGTCCAAGGACAACTGTTACAAGCTCCAGGCCCAAAAAGTGTAAACAACGTGAATTGAAGAGAGAAAAACAAGAAGGATGGGACTGGATGGGCTAAAGCTGGAATTGGAGAATGAACTCCAAGATGCAAATGGAGCAGAACTGATCAAAGTGCCAGAGCCGTGCCCGGTGTCCATTTTGTGCCCATTTTGGTTCCTCTTGGGTGCAGCCCTGGCTGGGCTCTTGTGCTGCCCAAGGTGGATCCATGGAGGAAATGCTTTTAATAAATCCCTGCTTTATTCTGTGACTCTGCCCAGCCTCTGCTCCAGCTCAGCCTCACAAGGAATCAGTTTGACCTGGAGAGCCCCTCTCATCTCCCAGCCAGGGCTGAGTCCATCCCCCCAACACCCTAAAAAAACCTTGTGCTTCACAGGTGCTCTGTCATGGTGTGGAGCTGTCACAGATCTCACCCCGACCTCCCTGCTGCTGCCTAAAGCTCAGGATTCCCCCCTGAGCCCCCCAGGCACGAGGAGAGTCCCAGTCAGAGGGACAGCTCTGATCTCTGCTCTGGGCCAGGGACAGCACCCAGGGAGGGGCTGGGGCTGGGCCAGGAGGGATTTAGGTTGGATTTTAGGGAAAGGTTCTTCCCCAGAGGTGCTGGCACTGCCCAGGCTCCCCAGGGAATGGGCACAGCCCCGAGGCTGCCAGAGCTCCAGGAGCAGGAAATGGGGACACCCTGAAGCCCAAAGCCCCCCAGGCACAGCCTCTGCTCTGACAGTCTCACACAGGAGGCTGTAGGGCTCTTTTCCCTTTCCAGTGCCACCTGTAAATCACTTAATGAAAGGAATCCTGTCAGCTCTGCATTCCCAAATCCTCAGCAGCCAGGCGACATCAAATCATAAAATCATTTTGGGGTTGGAAGGAACCTCAAAGATCATTTTGTTCCCCCCCAGCCATGGCAGGGACACCTCCCACTGTCCCAGGCTGCTCCAGCCCCAGTGTCCAACCTGGCCTTGGCCACTGCCAGGGATCCAGGGGCAGCCACAGCTGCTCTGGGAATTCCATCCCAGCCCTGCCCACCCTGCCAGGGAACAATTCCTCATTCCCAAGATCCCACCCAGCCCTGCCCTCTGGCACTGGGAGCCATTCCCTGTGTGCTGTCCCTGCAGCCCTTGGCAATTGTCTCTCTCCAGGTTTCCTGGGGCTCCTTCAGGCCCTGCAAGGCCACACTGAGCTCAGCCCAAAGCTTCTCCTGTGCAGGTGAACAATCCCAGCTGTGCCAGCCTTTCCTCATCCATGCCTGACACCCCACCACAGCCCCTCATTTAAATCGGTCTGGAGAAAGAAGACACCAAAATGCCCTCGGATGGGGCATTGTCATTCGAGGTGACCTCTGTGACAGCAACCTTGGCACCGCCCGGGGTGGCTCTCAGGGCTTCCCACAGCTTTAAATCCACGGGAGCAGCTCAGCAAATCCTTCTCCAGAGCACTCAGCCATTGTTGTTGGGGGATTTTGAAGAGGAAGTACATTAGAACCATTTCTAATCCATCCAGGCTGAAAAGGAGCCCGGGGCAGGAGTGACACCTCTGGGAGGGGATGGTGGCAGTTCAGAAATGTTTTCCAGGAGCTCTGTGTGGGAGGGAGCTCGGCTGGGAACAGCCTCCAGCTGCTGGGAATGACCCTGCAGGAACAACAGGTACCTGGAGGCTTCCTTAGATTTGTTTGTGCCTTGTTACGGAATAAAAGCTGCACGAGGAGCTGCTGAAACAGAGGGACAGAGGCAGGACCCTGCTCTTGTCCCCAGCATCCCTCAGGAGTAGAACATTTCCCTGGAATATTCACAGCCAAGGGAGCACATCTCCTGCAGATATGGAGAGGGTCACACACAGGACTTAATTGTTAATTAACAACTCCTTGTGCTGGTTTTCACCGTGAGCTCTTTATCTGAGCACTCAGGGGTTTGAAACTGAAAGTGAAACACTGAGAAATTCATCACGGGGTGGTGAATTCTTGTGGAATCCTGGAATGGTTTGGGTTAGAAGGGAGCTTAAAGCTCATCCAGTGCCACCCCTGCCATGGCAGGGACACCTCCCACTGTCCCAGGCTGCTCCAGCCCCAGTGTCCAACCTGGCCTTGGGCACTGCCAGGGATCCAGGGGCAGCCACAGATCCTGCTCCCAGAGCCTGGACCCTGCTCCCTAAACCTGGATCCTGCTCCCAGTGGGCACCTTCAGCTCCAGCCCAGCCCTTCCTGCCCTGTTGGGGCTGGGCTGATCTCCAGCAGCTCAGCTCCAGAGGAGCAGGTGCTGCCAGAGGCTGCTGGTGCCACCAGGGTTTAAAAGGGAAGAGGGAATTTTCTGTCCTGGAATGCACCTAAAATTCATGACACTCGGCTTTGGAGCTCAACAGGAATTTTGTCCTGGAGCACTGGGAGCTGCTGGAGAGAGCCCAGAGGAGGCTCCAGGATGAGCAGAGGGCTGGAGCAGCTCTGCTGGGAGGAAAGGCTGGCACAGCTGGGATTGTTCACCTGCACAGGAGAAGCTTTGGGCTGAGCTCAGTGTGGCCTTGCAGGGCCTGAAGGAGCCCCAGGAAACCTGGAGAGAGACAATTGCCAAGGGCTGCAGGGACAGCACACAGGGAATGGCTCCCAGTGCCAGAGGGCAGGGCTGGGTGGGATCTTGGGAATGAGGAATTGTTCCCTGGCAGGGTGGGCAGGGCTGGGATGGAATTCCCAGAGCAGCTGTGGCTGCCCCTGGATCCCTGGCAGTGCCCAAGGCCAGGTTGGACACTGGGGCTGGAGCAGCCTGGGACAGTGGGAGATGTCCCTGCCATGGCAGGGGTGGCACTGGGTGGGCTCTGAGGTCCCTCCCAACCCAAACCATTCCAGGATTCCATGAAAACTGCCTCTTGGCTGCCGCTATTTCTCTTTTCTGCTGAGGTTTCAATGTGATATTTATCACACAAACAGAGGTGGATGTGAACTGGCAGATTTTAACACCGTTTTCTCAGCTCTCCCAAATCTATTTTAATTTCTACCAAGGAAGCATCTCCAACCCTCTCTCCTATTGCTGCCAAAAGCGTCAGCAGCCAGCCCCAGAAACCCAGGCAGCTTGGAGGAACACTCACCTTTAGAAAACACAGCTCTAACACAACCTCTCGTGCTTTGATGGCACAGAAATAAAGCTTGTGCTACTCTCAGAGCAGAAACCAGCACAGCTCATCACTCACCTCCCAGATTTCCTGCCTTCCAAACGTTCTGGTGTTCCTCCAGCTCCATGAAGGATCCAGTGACCTCCCTGGCTCGTTCCCCTGCCATTCCTTCAGGGATGAGTAGCTCTGACACGGCTCTCCGTTGCACAAGGCAGCCCCATTTCCTCGCTCCCGCTCCCGGGAATTTTATTTTGCAACCCAGCAGCATCCAGGGCGCTGCTCCTGCCCGGGCTGGGGCAGCAGCACATCCCGGGAGGGCTCTGCACACACCTCCTGCAGCCCCCACCCGTGTGGGGCACACCTGCAGCCTCTCCCTACCTGTGCAGGGCATCCTTCACTGCTCACCTGGGCAGCACCTCGCCCCAGCTCCCGGCGTGGCTCTAAAAGCAGCCTCTGTGCACCGGGGGACTGAATTATCCCAAAATCCCCAGTTCTCTCTCATCACAAACCAGGAGTTCTGTTTTTTTTCACACAGCAAATGGATATCCCGCTACTCCGAAGTGGAAATTCCAGCAATGCTCCCTAAAAACCACCCAAGTGTGTATCCCGCGGGATGCAGCTGCCTTGGGATCGCTCCCAGCCCCGAGGAGCAGCAAAGAAGCCCCGGCAGCAGAGCCCCAGCTCCTGCTCCTCCATCAGTTCAGCTCTGCTGAGCTCCCGGGCTCCTGGAGCTTCCCAGTTTTCCGCCAGCCCCGCTCCCATCCCGGAGCGCCCGGACACACCTGCGGGGCTCCAGCCCCTCCTGGGCGAGGAGAAGTGGGGATTTGGCACCCCTGGGTGATGGCGTGAGGGGCTGAGCTGGCTCTGGCTGCTGCAGGGCCACCAGCCCGGCTGTCGCTGTCGCTGTCACTGTCCCGGCCGTGTGAGAGGCGAACAGGGAAACAGCCGGGCTGGCAGCGAGGGAGGGAGGGAGGGAGGGCNCGCCCGGACACACCTGCGGGGCTCCAGCCCCTCCTGGGCGAGGAGAAGTGGGGATTTGGCACCCCTGGGTGATGGCGTGAGGGGCTGAGCTGGCTCTGGCTGCTGCAGGGCCACCAGCCCGGCTGTCGCTGTCGCTGTCACTGTCCCGGCCGTGTGAGAGGCGAACAGGGAAACAGCCGGGCTGGCAGCGAGGGAGGGAGGGAGGGAGGGCAGCAGGAGCTGCAGGTGCCCAGGTGGGAGGTGCTGAGGGGGCACCGCAGCTCCTGGCGTGGGAAATGTGGAGCCAGAGGGAGGGCAGCACAGGAGAGAGGGAATAATGGGATATCCCGAGTGGGAATAAACCC
>VWZP01010613.1:0-22531 GCA_013396995.1 Dicaeum eximium
CACAGGAAACAAATGTTAAATTTCAAAAAGACGAGCACAACAAGTGACAAAAAGGTTGAAGTTTTTTCTCGCAGTTTTTGTCTTGTCTCTGAGATCCTTCCCCTGGCAGGGGATATAAAGTTGCTCTTGGTGGGATCTGAGTGCTGAGCTCAGGTTTGTGACACGTTGTAGCTGGGATTTTTTTCTCTAGGGATGAATCCTATTTCCATGGTCAGACGGGCTGGTGGGAGGAGCTGTTTGTGACTTTAACCAAGGAAGATGGAGAGAGAGGAGGAGGATCCACGGTGCTGAGGGTGTGGGGAGGACTTGAAGGGTGGGAGGCACCGAGGGGATGCTGCTGGGGATCCTCCGGTGAGGGCGGAGGATCGAGGGGGACCGGGCAGCTGCAGGTCTGGCTGCCTCTTCCACCTCTTATCCTTGGTTTAGGAGATCAGAAATCATTTGGAGCTGAAGCAGGAACTGGAGGAAGATCCTTCTGGAGGACTCCTAAGCCTTTTGTGTGGCAAACAGCAGGACCTGACACGGTAAGGGAAAAGAATTCCAGTGAGACGTCCCTCTCCACAGCCTTTCTTCCAGCACCAGGAGTCCTTGCAGCTCTCTTTTCCTCCAGTCCCTCTCTCCAGCCTTCCCTCCTGGACCAACTCACTCACCAAATTTCCTCTCTTCCAGCACGCTTTTGCTTGGCTTTGTGGAAAACATCCTTAGTGTCCTCACTGGGAGGTGGAAAAGGGAATTTTTCCCAAAGGGCTGGAGGCACTGCCTGCTTTCACTCTCTTCCCAGTTCAGAACTTTAGTTCATTCTGCTTTAGAAAACTTCACGGAACTGTGAGGTTATTGGCAGGGCAGGGGGTGTGTGGGGTGTGGAATCGCTTTAAAACCACTTTCCTGTTTATTGAGAACTTTTGTACCATACAGGAGCCTCGCAGAGAACGTTGGTGCCTTTGTTAGAGACAGAGCAGCTGTAACTCATCTTCTCATTCACAGCCACTTCCACAGCCATTATTTCTCAGGCAGCGACAGAAGGAAGGACAAAGCCGGACACTCTGGATTGTTACCCAACATAAAGGCTAACAAAAGTCTTTTGCAAGGAGATCAGTCCGTGCCTGGCCGAGCATTAAGCACGTGCTCTGTGTTTGTACACCTAGAGCACAACAGCTGAAATTTAATATCAAATAACCCCCAAAATTCTGCAGTTTCCAGGGCTGGGCTGTGAGAATTCCTGACACTGTACTTGGGCAATTCAAGAATGATGAAATAGAGAGTTAAATTGGATTTTGTAGTGAGTTAAGGCACTGCAATCCTTTCTCAGGAGCTCCAAGCACGACCCTTGGTGTATCTCATTTCTAAGAACATCTTGCCTGGAATATTCTCCCTCAGCGTCACCATTTAGCTCCCGTTTGCCTTTGGAAGTGCTCAGTGAATGAAAGCCAGGAGCTGGGATTCCTCGGGAGGAGGCAGCGGCACTTGCTGGTGCCTGTGGTACCTTTAATTTATGATTTCTGTCCCGGGTAAGGACTGGTTTCTCCATCAGCACCTCCCTTAAAGGTCACGCTCTGGGGGGCATTTTTCTCTCTGACATTTGTCCGCATGCAGCACATCGGGAGAAATTAGGTTTGCAGATGTGACCTATGATAACATTTCTGAACTAAATCAAAACTAATCTGCCAGGCAATATTGCTGAGGAACTGCTCGAAATGTCAGTGTGCCAGTGAGATGAAGTTGTCTTTTATTGAATGTGCAGCTCTGCTGAAGTGTCCTCCAAACAATTGTCAGTGGGTAAAATCTATCCTGAAATCTGCCTTTGCCATTTACTGCCGAGAACGTTTGCACTCTTAACAGCTTCTAGACCGACCACAGCATTCAGACTGAAATATATTTATTAAATACGAAAAGGAGATGAACAATTACGTTTTTATTTTTGCATACTTGCTTATTATATATTTATTCATGATATAGTCGTTCATTGCTTAGCTCTGTCTTACATATTTGATTAACATTTATTATATATATATCTTTATAAATATATATTTAAATAGATATTTATATTATATATAATATATATTTCTTTATAAATATATATTTAAATATATATTTATATTATATACTATATATATTTCTTTATAAATTTATATTTAAATATATATTTATATTATATATATAATATATAAGAATATATATTTAAAATATATTTTTGAGCATTTGTATGACACTTTTAGTCTTGTCCTGTGTAGTTCTTCAAATAACCTGATGAGACCTACTCAAGGCAAGATTATTTCATATCTGTGGGTGCTTAAGAGACGAAACCTTGACTCTGCTGGAACAAGTGGGGACAATTCCAGTGGATTTGTTGTCTGTATTTAACCAGACGTGACCGATGTGTCACAGCCACCACATCCCATAGCCTGCAGCACCTTTCTGACACAACCTGGGTTAAGATTCCCTACAATGTGTAGCAGAGAGATGGAATTCCTGTGCTGCTGCCTGTGTGGCGAGGCAGTGGTGTGGGGTCGGGAGTGGTCTGTGGACGGATGGCAACGGGACAAACCAGGACAAGAGATCTCTATAAATCCTAAGCTAATTTTAGGAGCAAACAGTTTATTGCTTGGGGTGTGGGCTAAAGGGATTTTGTTAAGAGCTGCAAGGCGCAGCTCAGGGCAGGACCGAGAAGAGAGAGAAGAGAGTAAGAGGTAAGAGAGGTAAGGGGTAAGAGGGTTAAGGGCATAAGAGTAGTAAGAGAGTAAAGGTGGTAAGAAGTAAGAGAATAAGGGTGTAAGAGAGTAAGAGTGGTAAGAGCATAAGAGAGTAAGAAAGTGAGTGTGCAAGAGGTAAGAAAATAATGATGCAAGAGAGTAAAGGTACAAGAGAGGTAAGAGTGGTGAGAGCATAAAGGTAGTAAGAGAGCGAGGTAAAAAGTAAGAGAGCGAGGTTCTTGTTACAATGCATTAAATCTTCTTCTCTACTGAATATTCTAATTTACACTGGCCAATCTAGTCCAAAATACAAATCCTATAGCATTTACATACAGCCTATAGGAACCACTACATTAACATACTAAGTTACATTTAAAACTCTAAAGACTGCTCTTTGGATGCCTCCCACCAAGCAGTGTGGTCTGCTTGGCGCTCGGGCTCTCGAGAAGGACAGCATTGCTGCATTAAGGAGATGGCCTTCTGCTGGCCATCCTATTGTTCCCCAGTTACTCAGTAGCAGATCGAAACTCGCCTTTAATTCCACATCCCCCACATGTTTCACATTCTCAAAGTCTGGACAATTAGGACTATCAAGTTTTTCTGTTTCATCTAACCCAACGCAGTGGTGCTGCAGGGCTGCTGTGCTCCCCAGGGCCATGGCTGAGCGGGTGCTGGTGATCGGCAGCGGCGGCAGGGAGCACGCCCTGGCCTGGAAGTTGGCCCAGTCCCCCCACGTCAAACACGTCTTCGTGGCTCCAGGAAATGCAGGCACAGCTGACAACGGGAAAATCTCCAATTCAGGTAAAAAGAGGGCAAGAAAATCCCGGTCCAAGCGATCGGCACTGCAGCAACTGGGACAAACCAGCTGGGCAGGTGTCGATGATGGTGGGGGGTAGAGAGATGGGGACACCAAACAGACCCCAAAATCTGAGTCCTCTCAGAATCCGGAGTCCGTTCAGAATCCATCTTTATTGGGAACTTACAAGAGCTTATACACTGTTTCAGGAGACTGACAATGTGTACTACAAAGATTTAGGTAACAATCAAATACACAAACTTATGCATATCACAATATTCCTTGGCTGACAATGGTTAATGAAATTTCCTTTTCCCGGTCTGATAGGATCTTCTTGCAATCTTAACTCAATCTCAGAGTTCCTTTGCTTTTGCAAGGCATCTTGTTTATCAAGTCTTTTATGCTAATAAGGTACATGGTATTATCACTCTTGTGCATGGCTACAGGCAGGTACCAGTTGCTCGACTTTTACTGGTGCCACAAATGATTGAAGGCACAGATTTCTTTTTTATTTTGTTTCTGAATTTCAGAGCTGCCCCCTAAAACGCCCTGCTCTATTTGTTTTTAGCCTTGCTGCTTAGGTTACCAAGGCTTATATGAGACTGAATTTCTACACCTCATTTTTGTGCTTGAATTCAGTGACCAATTCCAGTGAAACTTAGCCCAGGAACAGAGGGCTCAAAGTTCTTAATTCTGAATAAAACCATCTCTGTGTCTGCCCAGGCTGCTCAGCAAAATTTAGCTTCATCATCCAATGCTTTGAGTAAATCTTTACTCAGCTATTGAAATCTTCTTTCCCAACCTTAAGTTTTATTTTTTCAAAGTTGCTACTGTTGTGATAAGCAGCTTTTGAAAATATATCTTGATTACACATGGCAAATAAAAGAGATTTAATCAGTTAGCAGATGTGTATTTAAAACAGTAGTGCAAATTGGAGTTCCCTGTTCCTTTTGGACTCTGCTGTTATTACATTGATATTTCACTTTGCCCTTTGTGGGCTGTTTCATTATTTTAATCAAACTTTTATGGGGATGGAAAAAAGACATTCTCATCTCCTGTCTCTTATTTAGGCTTTACAGTCATCAGTTAATTATTTTTCCTTTTCAGCTGTATTAGTGAGCAATCACACTATTGTAACCCAGTTCTGCAAAGATCATAACATTGGGCTTGTCTTAGTTGGCCCAGAAGATCTTCTGGCAGCTGGTAAGTTAATAAAATAATTAAAGAAACCTAAGTTGACAGAAAAAAATAGATAAATGCTATGATAACATTATAATATAATAAATAATCAAGCAGAATAATATCAAATCATATAATTAGGTTGACAGAAAAAATCAGCACCTTGAATTCTGCTTTAAAATGGGGGAGGGCATTGTGGGAGTGCTCAGCAATGTACAGAGCTAAAGAGCCTTAAAAGCACAGCTGAGAAGGGTCAGTGGATATTCAGAACCTCCTTTGGAGGGCGAGTGACTCAGTGAGACAAAGGGATGGTGGCCATTTCCTTCTGTCCCACGCTGATGTCCCCAAGGAGCCCCTTGGTGCCCGAGCTGTTTGTGTGGCTCAGGCATCGTGGATGCCCTGAGGGCAGCAGGAGTTCGGTGCTTTGGGCCCTGGGCCAGGGCAGCCCAGCTGGCCTCGGACAGCAGCTCCAGCAGAGCCTTCCTGGACCGCCACGGGATGGCCACGGCGCGCTGGAGAGCCTTCGGCACCCCTCAGGAGGCCTGCAGGTTCATCACCAGGTAAATGTGCTGCTCTGCCAGCCTCGGGGGCCTCCCTGAGGGCTGGGGGCTGCTCAGCTCCTGCTCTTCTCCAGCAGTGCTGAATGAATCAGCTCTGCATTACAGACAGGTGAGCAAGGGGCAGGTGTGACCCAGGGGAGCCCCTCTGCAGCCAGGCTGGGACACCTGGGGGTGCTCACCTGGAGAGGAGAAGCTCCAGGGAGAGCTCAGAGCCCTGCCAGGGCCTGAAGGGGCTCCAGGAGAGCTGCAGAGGGACTGGGGACAAGGCCTGGAGGGACAGGACACAGGGAATGGCTCCCAGTGCCAGAGGGCAGGGCTGGATGGGATCTTGGGAATGAGGAATTGTTCCTTGGCAGGGTGGGCAGGGCTGGGATGGAATTCCCAGAGCAGCTGTGGCTGCCTCTGGATCCCTGGCAGTGCCCAAGGCCAGGTTGGACACTGGGGCTGGAGCAGCCTGGGACAGTGGGAGGTGTCCCTGCCATGGCAGGGCTGGCACTGGGTGGGCTCTGAGGTCCTTCCAACCCAACCCTTTTGTGATTCCACCATTCTGGGAACTGCAGCAGGTTGATTTTTCTGTTCTCAGCTCCCAGCTCTTCTTCTTTTCCATGTGCTCCTTCAGGATGCTCAATAAGCCATTTATAGACAAAAACTTGTAATAGAGAAAAATAATTTAACTAATCTTTCTGTTAGTTAAGGGCTAAGAATCGTTTCTACCCAGACAGATACCAGCAAAATGCTCTCTGAGGATGATTTGGAATGGTTCTGGTCAAATATCCATAATTAAAGGAGAACAGTCTCATTTCTTTGCCTGTGGGTTGTGTTCCCAGACTCCTTGTCCTTGCTGGCAAGTGCTTCATGTGGGATAAACTCATGGAACCTGTGGGGTATTCTGAATAAAACCAACCTTTTCACTGGTTTTGCTTTGTAAGAACACCCAGTTTATGTGGAGAAAGGGCCAACACCTTCTGTCAGCAAGTGCAAAGCTCCAAAGGGCAAATTGTGCCAGTGAGAGGGAGACAAGGGCAGCCTGGTGAGAGCCTGGGTGGTACAAACTGGGCTGAGGTTTACCCTAATAGAAATCATCGTGTGGAAAGGAGAGGGAGGTGTTCCTTCAGGAAACAGGAAATTCATGTGCTGAATCACCCCTCCAGTAAATGTTTTATTTGGCTGTTCACAAGCCAGAGGGTGACTGGCAAAGTTAAAATACATTAATTAACAGGGTGATGCTTTCTTCCTTTAAACCTGGGCATTTAGTTTGTCTTTCAGAGTAAGTGGGGAAATTCTGGAGGTACAGTGGGAGTGTGGGGGGCACTGAGGAGCAAAGTGGTGCTTTCCCTGGATTCCCTGGATGCAGCAGGATGTCTGAGCCCCCCTCTGCTTCCCTTGCAGCTCAGACTTCCCCGCACGCGTGGTGCGGGCGCGGGGGCCGGCGGCCAGGAAAGAAGTGACCATTGCAGCCAGCAAGGAGGAGGCCTGCAGAGCTGTCCAGGACATCATGCAGGTGTGTAAATCCTTAATTAATCCCTGCCAGTCCAAGCCTTGCTGCTCTGTGCTCTGAGAGTTTGTCATTCCTGCTACAGGACACAAGGATTTTTGGGAGAAACTTGTTGGTTCGACTCAAGAGTTTCCCTGGATCTCCTCAGATCCCTGCTGTGTGCCCCAGGCAGGGCTGGGAGCTTTTGTGTCTGAACTTCTGTTCCAGCCTCGGGTTCCACTTCTCTGGCCCTCCAAATTGTGATTTTTCCTTGTCTCCCAGGCCTGATAAGGAATATTTCAGTGCTGCCTCCTTATGTCCAAATGAAATTCCATTGGCTTTCCCCACTGGCATTCAAGCAAGCTGGCACTTCTCATATACATTGGGTTTTTTACACTTCTCATATATTTTGGGTTTTTTGTTAAAAGAAAATGAAGAGAGGCTTTAGGCAGTGGATTCATGTCTGCTCACAGGGGATTTCTTTTGTTCTGTTCTGTCTTTTACAGGACAGAATGTTTGGAGAGATGGTTGTTATTGAAGAACTGCTTCAAGGGGAAGAACTTTCTGTAGGTATTGATGGTGTGATGTTGTGCTTTTACTCCTTGGCATTATTGCTGTGCTTCTGCATAAACACCCAAGTTTATTGTTCCAAATCTCAAATCTTTCTGTTATTTGCACTTTGAGAAATGTATATCTATTGCATATATATAACAAGCAATCTAAGCCCTGTGTCATGCCAACCAATGCATGTTGCCAGTAGATTTTTCTTCTACATTAACAATGACATTGCATTTATAGTGGTTATTTTAGAGGGGAAATGTTTTGGGTTATTTTTCATGGACTCTGCCTTGGTGATTCTTGTTACATCTGTAACTTGGTGCTAAGATTTAGTGCCTCCTCTGGGATATTCACATGCCAGAGGACAGGTGAGTCCAGGTGACTCAAAATCTGATTCATCAAAACAGAATTGCAATGAGAGCCACCATTTCTTTTGGTAATTTAAAGTGAGAAAGGAACAATGAATCCTTCAGGTCCATGGGCTTGTAGCAGAATAAATGAATCCTATTGGATCTAAATGGGTTCTGAGAAATCCCTTACTCAGAGGGGGTTGAGGCCCTGGCCCAGCGTGCCCAGAGCAGCTGTGGCTGCCCCTGGATCCCTGGGGAAGCATTCCCAAAAATACCCCACAACCTCTGAAACAAATTCATTGAATTCAGTCTGGAGAATGGAAGGCTCTGGGAGAGCTCAGAGCCCTGCCAGGGCCCAGAGGGGCTCCAGGAGAGCTGGAGAGGGACTGGGGACAAGGCCTGGAGGGACAGGACACAGGGAATGGCTCCCAGTGCCAGAGGGCAGGGCTGGATGGGATCTTGGGAATGAGGAATTGTTCCCTGGCAGGGTGGGCAGGGGCTGGGATGGAATTCCCAGAGCAGCTGTGGCTGCCCCTGGATCCCTGGCAGTGGCCAAGGCCAGGTTGGACACTGGGGCTGGAGCAGCCTGGGACAGTGGGAGGTGTCCCTGCCATGGCAGGGGTGGCACTGGGTGGGATTTAATGTCCTTTGCATTCTGGGCAATTCTTCATTTTCCAGCAGAGCTGAGCGTCAGCCTGTGCCCAGCAGTGCTGTCCCTTGGGCCAGGCTGTGGCCATTGTGGCCACTCTGGCCGCTGTCCCCCTGTGCCCGTGTCTCTCCCTGCTGTCCCCCTGTGCCCGTGTCTCTCCCTGCTGTCCCCTCTGTCCCCTCTGTCCCCGCTGTCCCCCTGTGCCCGTGTCTCTCCCTGCTGTCCCCCTGTGCCCGTGTCTCTCCCCGCTGTCCCCCTGTGCCCGTGTCTCTCCCTGCTGTCCCCCTGTGCCCGTGTCTCTCCCTGCTGTCCCCCTGTGCCCGTGTCTCTCCCTGCAGTGCTCCTGTTTCACTGACGGTGTCACCGTGGCCCCCACGCCCCCGGCTCAGCCCCACAAGCGGCTGCAGGACGGGGAGCAGGGCCCCAGCACGGCCGGGATGGGAGCCTATTGCCCCGTGCCTCAGGTACAGCCCTGAGCACCTCCTCTGCCTCTGCTTCACACCTTCATGGGCATCCTGTGGGGTTTCATTCTCTGCAGTAGCCTCTCTTTGCCTCTTCCATTATTCCTAAACTTTGTGTTTCTCTGCTCCCGTTAGCGTCACGTCAGAAATCCCTGCGGAATTCCCTGTGTGCCTGGGACCTTTGTGCCCTGAACATAACCTGGGGGTCCTTGTTGGTCCCTAAAGCACTGCCCCAACACATTATCAGGGTGTGTTTCTCCAAGGACAGAAACACCCTGGCTGTGTTCAGCCCAGGTTCCACTCCCAGAACTCCTTCAGGAGCACCCAAACCACCTGGGGGGGCAGAGGAGGGAGATTCCCACCCTCATTCAGCAGCACCCCAGGGGCAGGAGCAGGGGTGGGGTGGGACAGCAGCAAACAGCTCAGGGTGGACCTCCTCAGCCCAGTCCTTCCAGCAAGGCCAGCAGGTGCCATCGCTGCCTCAGGGGCTTTGATTTGGTTGTCAGGTTCCAGAAGCTCTTCTGGAGCAAATCAGGGGTGGAATCCTCCAGCACATCGTGGACAGCTTGAGACAAGAAGGAGCAGCCTATGCAGGTGAGTGAGCACCTGAAAACCAAGGTAAGCCCCTGTCCAGGTCACTTCCATTCTCAGAGGCTGCTTCTGAATTCCAGATGGTATTTGTTTTAAAAAAAAACCCCCAGCAGCAGCTCATTTTTCATGCAGTGTTAAGCCTCACTCATTTGGTTCACAGCTCTTTGTTTGGGAGAGAACTTTGGCCTTTTCTCCTTAAAACACCGTGATTTTATTCAATATTTTTAAATAAAACATTTATTTGCAGGTCAGGGCAGAACATATACTGCAGTCCTGCTGTAGTGCTCACTCCTACATACAACAATGTCCATTTTCTCCAGATCTTTATGCAGAGGCTGTTTTGGAAAAGGCAGCTGGTGCCCACAAGTGTCAATGCCAAGGGCTGCTGTTGGCACTGAAGAGATCTCAGACCTCTAAAGGGTTGGGCTCCCACCCACATCTTCACTTTCTTCTTTTCTGGGGCCTTTTTTCCAATGCCTGAGTAAGAATGGAGTGGGAGTTGAGTAAGAATGGAGTTGGGTGCACGATGCCAGAGAACCTTTGCTTTGTGGGGTTTAAAATGTGGTGCCCTGTTCCTCAGGTGGCTGCTTGTCACTTTTATGGATATTTGGGAATTATTATGACTTGCATCTAAGTGCTAGCAGAACTCTTGCTCCTAATGCCTTCTGATTTGCAGACATGAATCCCACACTCCAAAATGCTCTGTTTTCTTTAAAGGAGTTTTTGAAAGAAAGAAATGTTTAATTTCATTTGCTTGGCTGTGCTCTTTGTGTCCAGGGGTGCTGCAAACAGGTTTGATGCTGACCAAAGAGGGGGTGAAGATTTTAAACTTTAAATGCCAGTTTGGGGATCCCCAGTGTCAGGTGAGTGGAACACACTGGAAAATGAAAGATGCTCCATTCTGTTACCTCTTACTGTTGCAGTTTATTTCTAGGGAAATATTTGGATGAGAACATCTTAGACAATGTCTGAGGTAACTTAAAATTTTGGCTCATCAGCTCCTGTGAATGAAAGGCTTTAAGTTAAAACACAGTTCCTCAGATTTTGTTTTTCTGGATAGAAGCAGAATGGGAGGGGCCTAAATTCATGTTCCTTCTGCATGAGCTCACATCTTATGTTTCTAAATTTATGACTGGTGCCAAATGATGCTGCAAATTAAATGCTCACCCAGAGCTTCCAAATCTACTGGCTTGGCAATACAGATTTTATTCCATCCACTGAATTTCCCCTAAGGTGGATTTCAGCAAGCCAGCAAAATAAAAATTAACTTCCATCACTCTGAAAACTTTCTACAGGTAATTCTCCCTCTGCTTAAAAGTGATTTTTATGAAGTGATTCAAGCAACAATTGATGGCAAACTCTGCAGCTGCATGCCAGCCTGGTCAGAGAACAGAACTGCTGTGTGTGTGGTCATGGCCAGCCCAGGATACCCAGGAGACTCTGACAAAGGCATGGAGGTAACAGGTAACTTAATTAAATAATTAATTATTTAATTACTTCCTCACAGGCCTCCAGGGTCTGGGCAGGCTGGGCATTGGGATATTCTGTATTCATGTAGGTATTCAATATTAACTTAAATATTAGAGATAGCAGTTCAATATTCATTTAGGTATTCAATATTCATATAGATATTAGATGTTATATATGTGTGTATATATATATGTGTGTGTATATATATATATATATAAAAGATATAGACATTCAATATTTATTTGGATATTAAATATAGATATTCAGTATGCATATAGATATTACATACAGATATTCAATATTTATATGGATATTTGATATAGATATTAAATATCTATATATATTTGATATAGATGTTCAATATTTACACAGGTATTCAATATCTATATATATGTTAGATATAGATATTCAATATCCATATAGATATTCAGCATTCATACAGGTATTCAATATTCATTCAGATATCAATATCCATATGGATATTGATATCTAAATGAATATTGAATACCTATATGAATGCTGAATATCTATAGAATATCTATATCCAATATCCATATGGATATTGATATCTAAATGAATATTGAATACCTATATGAATGCTGAATATCTATAGAATATCTATATCCAATATCCATATGGATATTGGATATAGATATTCAGCATTCATTTCCTCTGCTCCACTACTCCTGGTTCAGGATCTCAGCAAGATGTTTACAATGTTTAAAAATAGAGGGAACTGTTCCAGAACCATTTCCTTCCTGCTCAGCTCCTGTCCTGCCAGTCCCACCCTCTCCTCGTGTCAGCCCATCCCAGCACCTCAGCTCCTGGCCAGGGCTCCCAAATTTCAGCAGCTCTCTGGGTGTCCTGGGGTGACTTTATGATGCTCATATCCCCATTCATCTGTTTAGCCCAGAAATAAGTTCTACACCTTTAAGACTCCCAAAATTCTAGCCCAGAAATAAGTTTGGCACCCTTAATTCTCCCAAAATTGCCCTAAACCAGGACACTGGGGACAAGGTTGTGCTCTGGTGCCTTGTCCCTGGCAGGGTTTCTGACCCCCTGCTTGTTGATCACACAAAAAAAAAAGACAGTCAAATCAATGGAATTCAATCCATTCTTTTGTTATCTTCCACTTCAGAGTTTCATGGGGTTTATTAGTTTTTATTCTCTTTTTCACAGTGAATCACATATTTTTAGATGGCACTGCCAGGGCTGCCCAGGGTAGAATTGTTGGGGTGTCCTGTGCAGGGCCAGGGGTTGGACTGGATGATCCTTGTGTGTCCTTCCAGCTCAGGAGATTCTGTGATTCTCTGATTTTAATGGCTTGACAAACTTTTGATTCTGGAGTGTCCCTTAAAACAGGATGCAAAGGAGTTGGGCCTGTAGCAAGGAGAAAACTCTGCTTGGTTCTCGTTTTCCCAGGTGATGGCAGCAGTTCCTTCTCTTCCCTTATCCTTCCCTAAAATAGGAATCTAGAAAAACTCCAAACCTTGAACAGTTTTGCTTCCCTGTGTCAGAGCAGCCACCTGTGAGAGTTTGTGAAGCACCAGTTCCAGGTGTTGTAGGGAATTGTGTGGAGTGGGCAGGATGGAATAGTGGGGGAGTGCTGAGGTAACCATTAAACCATCAACATTGATGGTTTAATGTCAGGGAGAGGGGTTATCCAGGCAGGAATTGGCTGTGGATTGTGATTTCCTGCAGGAAAGCCCTGCACAAATTATCCACAGCTCGCAGAGAGAGCACAACTTTCCTGGCACAGGGCAGGGATGTGGCCTGTGGTGGCTCCAGGATCCCATATTTCTGTTCCTGTGGGATTTCTTTCTTTATATTCACGGTGCCCCAGATGTGGATATGTAGGAGAGAGCCCAGAGGAGGCAGCAGGATGAGCAGAGGGCTGGAGCAGCTCTGCTGGGAGGAAAGGCTGGCACAGCTGGGATTGTTCACCTGCACAGGAGAAGCTTTGGGCTGAGCTCAGTGTGGCCTTGCAGGGCCTGAAGGAGCCCCAGGAAACCTGGAGAGAGACAATTGCCAAGGGCTGCAGGGACAGCACACAGGGAATGGCTTTAAGCTGAACAATTACAGTTTTAGATCAGATATTAGGAAAGATTTCCTCCCTGTGAGGGTGGGCAGGCCCTGGCACAGATGCCCAGAGCAGCTGTGGCTGCCCCTGGATCCCTGGCAGTGGCCAAGGCCAGGTTGGACACTGGGGCTGGAGCAGCCTGGGACAGTGGGAGGTGTCCCTGCCATGGCAGGGGTGGCACTGGGTGGGCTTTGAGGCCCCCCTCAGCCCAAACCAGTCGGGAATTCCATGATGCTTTACTGGATGGCTCAGAAGGGATTCCTGGGGCCAGTGCAATGTGATGCCTTTTACTGATGATGCTGTTACTCAGAAAAAGCAAAGATGAAAAATTCTGTTCTCCCTTGACTGAATAAAGGATTTCAATCTGCAGTGTTTTGTCCACAGAAGGTGATGGATCTGAGGATGTGTCTGGAAAACACATCCTGGGAGGAGCAGCTGAGGGAGCTGGGAAGGGGCTGAGCCTGGAGAAAAGGAGTCTGGGGGGGACCTTGTGGCTCTGCACAGCTCCTGCCAGGAGGGGCAGTGAGGAGAGTCAGGCTCTGCTGTCGTGTCCCAAGGGAAAGGAGGAGAGGAAATGGCCTCAAATGGCACCAGGGCAGGCTCAGGTTGGAGATTGGGAAAGAAAATTTCCCTGGCAGAGAGGCCAGGCCTTGGGATGAGCTGCCCAGGGAGGTTTGGAGTCACTGGAATTGTCCCAGAGCAGTCTGGGTGTGGCCCTTGGGGACAGGGTTTGGAGTGATGCTGGTGGCACTGGGGTGACAATGGATGATCCTGAAGGGCTCTTCCCACCTAAATTCTGAGGTTGTCAGCAGAGAATGCAATTGAAAATCCTCAGAGAATCCCCTTTGTTTTTGCAGGGCTTGCGCAAGCCGAGGAGTTGGGGCTGCAGGTGTTCCACGGGGGCACGGCGCTGAAGGATGGCAGGGTGGTGACAAGTGGTGGCAGGGTCCTGTCCATCACTGCTGTCAGGCAGGACCTGATGGAAGCCCTGGAAGAAGCCAACAGGGGCGTGGCCACCATCCACTTCCAGGGGGCCACCTTCAGGCGGGACATCGGGCACCGGGGGCTGCGGCTGCTGCGCCAGCCCCTGTACGTGAGCACAACCCAGATGTTCCTGCCTGCCCCTCACATCTGGGCCACCTCTGCTGGGCCCTGCAGAAAGGGTCACTGCTGTCCTTCCCTCCCCACAGGGCCCTGGTGTACAAGGACAGACACGTGGGAGCTGGAAGCAGGGACGTTCTGAGCCATCTGCCACAAACGTCAGCTGTGAGAGGCACCAGGGCAGGTGGGACTGGGAACAATCTGGGAATTCCCTCGGTGTATTGGTTCTCTTCTCCCTGGGGGGTGGGCAGGGCACTCATGGCATTGAAACTGAGCTTGGGAAACAAGGCTGGGATGAGCACAGAGAAAGAAAATTCATTTATTTCTTGTCACTCCTCTTATGATTAATTAACAAATGCCTGCCTTGCCATGGAGGTGATTGTGCTACTTAGAGGAGCAGAATGGAGAGGAATATAATGGAAAAAATTAAATAAATAAATAGTAATAAAAGCACTGGAGAAAAGGAGGCTCAGGGGGGCCCTTGTGGCTCTGCACAGCTCCTGCCAGGAGGGGACAGCCGGGGGGGTCGGGCTCTGCTCCCAGGGAACAGGGACAGGAGGAGAGGGAACGGCCTCAGGCTGGGCCAGGGCAGGCTCAGCTTGGACAGCAGCAGGAATTTCCCCATGGAAAGGGTGCTCAGGCCTTGGCAGGGGCTGCCCAGGGAGCTTTGGAGTGCCCATCCCTGCAGGTGTCACCTGGAGGTGGCACTCAGAGCTCTGGGCTGGGGACAAGGAGGGCATCGGGCACAGCTGGGGCTGCCTGGGCTGGGAGGGCTTTTCCAGCCCCAGGGATAATTTGCAGTTCTTTTCTTGGTGAGAGTTTTGGGTGGTTTTATTTCCCACAAATCCACTCTGTGCCGTGTTTGTACTCGGCAGGAGGTCGCTCAGAAGGAGGAGGCTTTGCTGCTTTCTTTGACCTGAAGGCATCTGGTTATGATGATCCCATCCTGGTGTCCCAGACCAAGGGCCTTGGACCCAAACTGCAGGTAAATGACAGGAGCAAAGCTGGTGTCACCTGCCAGGGCTGTTTCAGTGCCACAGCCAGTCCCACCAGCTGCACCCTCCTGGGCCCTACAAACCCTCCTGAGCTCCTGCAGTGGTCACCTGACCTTTGTAAATGGTTATTTGTGCAAGGCCTGGGCATACTTAATTGTGGATGTGGATGTTTCATGGTGAAAGGATAATAATCCAAAATTGAGCTGAAAACTTGAGGCACTAAAACCCAGAATTTGTGCTATAAATCCAAGGGCCCGTTGGCTTTGAGGAGGATCTGTGTGCAGGAGCACAGGGAGTTGTTGAATTCAGAACTGGCAGACTCAGCCTAACAAACTGTGTGTGGAGAGGGAGAACAGGTACCTCTGCCAGGGCACTGAGGAAAGGAAGGATGGAGGAAATAAACATTAAAGAAGCCAAGAAATAAAGAATTTCAATAGCCAAGAACATAAAGAAAAGCTGAGTTAGGAATATATTTATGTAGTGAATTGGGATAAATCGAACCAGGGATGTATTTATGTATTGAATCAGGATAAGTTAACCTGGGGATTTATTTCTATATTAAATCAGAAGATTTTCAGCCATCAGGAGCGTGGAGATCTGAAGGTTTTTTCACTGCCAAGCACAGCAATGTCCCTTGTTTCAAATTATTTCTGCCTTTAATGCCAGGACAGCAAACAGCAGGAGACTGGGCAGAATCATCCCCAAGGTCTTTTGCAGTCTCACATCCTCAGGCCCCTCTGAGCATGAAGAAGTGATTGGTGCTGGCTCTTGTGAGTCTTTGTTCCCCCTGCTTGGCACGGACACGCTCCCAGCTGTGTCCACAGAGCGTTCCCAAAGTTCTGCCGTGGCCAAGGAAAGGTTGGGATGTGCCCAGATTCCTCCTGGAGCAGTGGGAGGGAGGTGTTGCCATGCACCAAAGGCCATGGGATGCCTGTTTCCATAGCACTCCTAAATCCAGCAGCCAGGGAAATCAGTCAGGAATCCAAGGCCAGACTTTGTTTGGGTGCTGCTCCCTCACCATTTGGAACCCACTGGTGTTTATCCACGTTTTCCCCTCGCCCATCCCTCTGTCCTGGGCTTTGCTGCACAGGTGAAACTGTGTCAGTAGAAGGTACCTCCTAGAAAATTTATCCACTGGTGATCTTAGAGGTCTTTTGCACCCTAAATAATTCTCTGGTTTTATAACTCTGTGATCCCTGTGTAACCTTTGTCCCATGGCAGCCCTGTGAGCTGAGCAGGATGATCCAGGGTACCCCTGAGAGCTGGAAATGTCAGAACTCCATGGGAGCCACAAGACCTGACCCAGATTTCATTACTTGTGAAATGCAGACACCCTGAGGGCTTCTGAAACCAGACAGCAACTTCCCTGAGGGAACTGTCTGTGCTTTATCAAAGACCTTCCTTCAGTGCCTGAAGGGGCTCCAGGAGAGCTGGAGAGGGACTGGGGACAAGGGATGGAGGGACAGGACACAGGGAATGGCTCCCAGTGCCAGAGGGCAGGGCTGGGTGGGATCTTGGGAATGAGGAATTGTTCCCTGGCAGGGTGGGCAGGGCTGGGATGGAATTCCCAGAGCAGCTGTGGCTGCCCCTGGATCCCTGGCAGTGCCCAAGGCCAGGTTGGACACTGGGGCTGGAGCAGCCTGGGACAGTGGGAGGTGTCCCTGCCATGGCAGGGGTGGCACTGGGTGGGCTCTGAGGTCCCTCTCAACCCAAACCATTCCATGACTCTATGATAATATTTAGAAAAGCAATAAAAAAAAAATCTCAAAAATTACAATTTCTATGTAACTATGCCTGAAATTCGAATTAATATTAAAAAAAGCAAACTAGATTTTTCTTTTTTTGTCTGCAAGAAAATGAGCTGTTTTCTCTTGATTTCAACTAGGTAATGCACCAGGTTCTGTCCTCCATGTATGTCCTGTAGTGATTGCTTTCAGAGAAAAGAAGGTTTCTGCTAATTTCACTGATTAATAACTGAGTTTTGCCTGTTTCTCATTCCCACCATGTTTTGCAGGTTGCCCAGGTCTGTAAAAGACTGGACACCATCGGGCAGGACCTGGTGGCCCTGTGTGTCAATGACCTGCTGGCTCAGGGGGCTGAGCCCCTCTTCTTCCTCAGCCACTTGGCCTGTGGCAAACTTGATGCTGAAGTGATGGAGACAATCAAAGAAGGAATAGCTGAGGCTTGCAGGAGTGCAGGGTGTGCTTTCCTGGGTATGGACCCTCCTCTCCTCTGAGATTTGAAGGGTCTGAGGTTGAATTTATCACCAGAGGAATGGACTGGGGAGGTGGAGGCAGAATGTGACCCTGGAATTGTTGGTTTCTGTTTGGTGGGAAAAACGGTTGAGAATTTGTGCTTCACTTCTTCCTTGTCTGTAAAATGGGTCAGCACAGAAAGATGGGGTTTAGTATTTGTGCAGTTGGATTCTTGTTCTTCCTTCTTTATCCCTGACCAAAGGAGAACAGAACTGGAAGCCTCACATTCTTCAATGTTCATGTTTCCATGCCCTCTCCCATACTCGGGAGGTGCCATGTGAGTACCAGAAATAATAATGACAAAACCACTTCTTTCATGAAGCTTTGTTTTGTTGGAGTCTTGAGGAGAAGTAACAAACCAAGAAGGATTTAAAGAATATATCTGAATGTTCTTAGGCTGTGTGTCCCTGGACGTGCTGCTGGCTTTAGGAGATGCCATAAATTTAAAATGGTGTTAAAATAATGGCTTTGAGCTGAGGGAGGGCAGGGTTAGGTGGGATCTTGGGAATGAGGAATTGTTCCCTGCCAGGGTGGGCAGGGCTGGGATGGAATTCCCAGAGCAGCTGTGGCTGCCCCTGGATCCCTGGCAGTGGCCAAGGCCAGGTTGGACACTGGGGCTGGAGCAGCCTGGGACAGTGGGAGGTGTCCCTGCCATGGCAGGGGTGGCTCTGGGTGGGCTCTGAGGTCCCTCCCAACCCAAACCAGTCTGGGATTCTGTGAGTCTAAAACAAGCAGGAGGTGCTGACCCCTCTCTCCCTTGCAGGTGGCGAGGTGACAGAAGTGGCATCCCCGTGTCCCCCGGGGCACTGGGACCTGGCGGGGTTCGCGGTGGGCGCGGTGGAGCGGGGCCAGCGCCTGTGGGGGCTGCAGAGAGCCCAGGAGGGCGACCTGCTCCTGGGGCTGGGCTCGCCCGGCATCCCCGGCCGCGGCTTCGGCGCCGTGCGGAACGTCCTGCGGAGCTCCTCGCTGCGCTGCTCGGCCCCGGCCCCGGGCAGCTGCGGGCACAGCACCCTGGGTGTGCTCTCCTTCCTCCCAGGGCATTGGCAGCGCCAGGGCTCTTCCATCGGCCTGGCTGAATCGGTCTTTGGTGTTCTCTGCTCTGCAAGAGTGGGCAGCGCTTCTGCCGCCTTCCCAAAGCCTTCTGCAAGGACTGGGACAGAACCTGTCAGGGGAAGCAGTCCCAAAAATACCCCACAACCTCTGAAACAAATTCATTGAATTCAGTCTGGAGAATGGAAGGCTCTGGGAGAGCTCAGAGCCCTGCCAGGGCCTGAAGGGGCTCCAGGAGAGCTGGAGAGGGACTGGGGACAAGGCCTGGAGGGACAGGACACAGGGAATGGCTCCCAGTGCCAGAGGGCAGGGCTGGGTGGGATCTTGGGAATGAGGAATTGTTCCCTGGCAGGGTGGGCAGGGCTGGGATGGAATTCCCAGAGCAGCTGTGGCTGCCCCTGGATCCCTGGCAGTGGCCAAGGCCAGGTTGGACACTGGGGCTGGAGCAGCCTGGGACAGTGGGAGGTGTCCCTGCCATGGCAGGGGTGGCACTGGGTGGGCTCTGAGGTCCCTCCCAGCCCAAGGCATTCTGTGAGTTTTTGATTCTGAACCTCTCAGATGTTTTAACCAGAAGGATGAGCTGGTGCTGTTGTTTGCAGGAGATGTTTTGCTGACCCCAGGGAAGATGTTCAGCCCAGCTCTGCTGCCCATCCTTCGCTCGGGGCACGTCAAGGGCTTTGCCCCCACGGCTGAGGGGCTCCTGGGGGGCATCTCCAGGCTCCTGCCCGAGCACCTCAGTGCCGTCCTGGGTGAGCACCTGAGCTGTTCCTGTGGGGCAGGACTCGGGCACAGCATGGCCTTGCCCCTCCAGCTCTGCTGTGGAACCTCAGAAATGTCCCTGCAGAGGGGAACGGCCCCACGTGGGCGCTTTCCAAGGGGCTGCCAAAACCGTTCCTGTTCCACCCACTCTTTGTTGGAGAAGGGAAATTCCAGAGGAGATTAAGGGCAGGACATCTCTAGGACAGAAGGTGTTAGAGAAGATTGTGTGTTCCTCAGAACACCTCTCCAAACAAAACATTTTGACCAAATACTAAAGTTTGGTGGGAGAATAAATTTAAACAATTTGCTCCACACACACACATGTAATGCATTTTTTGGTAGCTTTCCCACAACATCTGACATCTGTGAGTAAGGCAGAACTTTTTCTGATGAAGCCAAAATTGGGCAAAGAATTCAGAAGTTTGAAATACTAAAGAAAACCATGTTCATGTGAGTCTAAAAATAGAGTGGGGATGGGGAGGGGGAAAGAAAGGTGTCTGTATTGGGTTGTATTTCTCTAGAATGAAGTGGGAAAGGAAAGAAAGACATTTCCAAGGTCAGGTGGGACACTGGGGCTTGGAGCACCCTGGGATAGTGGAAGGTGTCCCTGCCCATGGCAGAGGATGGACTGAAATGGGCTTTAAGGTCCCCTCAGGGTGGACAGCAGCAGGAATTTCCCCATGGAAAGGGTGCTCAGGCCTTGGCAGGGGCTGCCCAGGGAGCTTTGGAGTGCCCATCCCTGCAGGTGTCACCTGGAGGTGGCACTCAGAGCTCTGGGCTGGGGACAAGGAGAGCATCGGGCACAGCTGGGGCTCCCTGGGCTGGGAGGGCTTTTCCAGCCCCAGGGATTTGGGGATTCTGTGGCAGCAGGAATTGGTCTCTACCAGCTCTTGTGACACATCACTGTCATTGCAGATACTAAATAATAAATAATAACAAACATTTGTGCTGCCCACACACCAATTTCAATTTCTTTTCCAGATGCTCTGAGCTGGAAGATCCCTGAGATCTTCTGCTGGCTCTACAAGGAGGGGAACCTCTCTGCAGAGGAGATGGCTCAGACCTTTCCCTGTGGGATCGGGGCCGTCCTGGTCGTGCAGAAGGAGCTGGCCCAGCACGTTCTCCAGGACATCCAGAGGCAGCAGGAGGCCTGGCTGATTGGGAAGGTGGTTGCCCCTTGTCACACAGGTGAGCAGGTGTCCTCGTGGGACTGAAGGGACTCCCTGTTCCAAAGTCTGTGTAGTTCACACCACTTTCCTGTTGTTTCACCAGGCTGGAGGCTGCTGGACACCTCCACATCTACATTTCAGTATTAAATAAATGAGAAATGAGTTCTTGTTTCAGAGTGGCAGCACCTGGATAACCTCATCCCCTCCCTGAGGCTTCAGGAAATCCCTGTGCTGATTGTTCCAAAACTCAGTGGATACTTTACCACACTGATGGTGATCACCTCCCCTCCTGTCCACCCCTGCCCAGCTCCCACAGACCCATGTGAAGGTTGAGGACAGGCCACAGCTTTGTACAGTCAGGGTGGTGATGGCCAGTCTGATCCTGGTGTGCCACTGATTGACATCCAGCAGGACAGGAACCAAAATCCCTCTGGAAACCCAACAGTTTGGGCAGCCAAAATGTCACCTCAGCTCTGTCAGCACTGTTTGAAGTGTCCTTTTGCAACATGAGAGGTATAAAAGATGGGACTAATCCTTGAGAAGGCCATGCCTGGGCCTTTGTGAACAACTCTGTGAGCAGGTAACACCAGAGACCAGCACAGCTCCTGGGATCTGGGTTGTTCAAGCACCGAATCCCTTTGGAGCTCTCTCTGTGCCATAAATTCATGGCTGATACAATATCTTGTCGTTGAAACATTATCAATAAGCTACACAAAGTCGGTTTAAGAAGGAAAGGTAAAATCTAACAGTGTGCTCGTGTGTTTGGAGCAGGTTCTCACATTGAGGTGGAGAATCTTGCAGAGGCCCTGCAGCTGAGCAGCCCCCAGCAGCTGCTGAGCACCAGCACTGCCCAGCCCCAGCCCCAGCCCAGGAAGGTTAAGGTGAAGGTGGCTGTCCTTGTCTCTGGAGCAGGTGAGCTGTCACTTGTCCTGGCACAGAGAGAGTCCTTACACAGCAGAGAATGGTTCAGGTGTGTCCACCTGGCCTTTCTTTGAGGGGGTCTGGAGATTCCACTGCGAGCCCAGGGTTTCATTTGACTGCAAGTCAAGGCTTGTGTTGCACTGCTTAAAATCTGAGCTTTATCAGTGCCCCCGGGCTCAGCCCTGTTTGTGGGCACACAGATCTTTGAGCAGCAGCTGAGAGGGCTGTGGGTGCTCACCTGTCCCCACACCTGGTGCACAGACAGTTGGCTCTTCAACTAATTAAAGTGAAAAAGTGCTGTGTTTATTACAGCACCGGGCACAAGTAGAATAATTCCAAAGGCATGTGCACCCCCGGGAGTCCAGACCTCCCCTTTGTCCCCTAAATTGTTGCACACCCATGAAGTTTTGCAATGGCTTCATGCATATTCATTTACTGGTTTTGAGTTACAATTAGTTCTCATCAGTCCTTGTGCAGAGCTCTCTGGTTGTCCCTAGTCTCCTGCAGCCTCAGTTTTGGTTTGCTTCTTGTTTCAAGGTCCGAGGGGCCCCTCTTATCTTCCTCTAGCTTGGAAGTTCACGTTCCTTTCCCCTTGTTTGAGGCAGTTTTGTGAGCTACAAGCACAGCAAATTACCAGACTACAAACCCAACAGTTCAAGGCAGCACACCTCTCTCACTGATTGTCCCTGTGAGATAGGGGACAGTAAAGAAGGTGACACACAGAATCCATGATTTCAGAAGGCATAAAGGGCATTTATTACTAGAAAACCACAATTTTAAAGACAGCATCGTGGAGCTAAGGCCTGACTGGTCTTCAGGAAACACTTCTCACACAATTGGTCAAAGGAACATCACCTACTTGAAAACATCTTTCTACAAACAGCAGATGCAGAGGATGAGATAATAATTGTTTTAATTCTTCCTCTGAGCTTTCCCAGGGACAATTATCTGCTAGTCTCTGTTAGCAGAGACTGAGAATATCCACACACCACCTAAATCTGAAATGGATTTCTAACCCAAGTTAATTCCGAACCCCATGTGTCACAATCTGTCACACAAGCTGGGGTAGTGATGGTTCATTTATCATCTCAGAGTGCAAAAGGACACAGGGGATTTCAGTTTTAATCAAAACAAGGCACCTTTATTGAGTGCCCACAACACGATTATGTGATAGAGAGAGAGATAAAGGAAACAAAGTGATACAAAGGAAAAGGACAGAGAGGAAGAAAAGGGGAATAGCTACCAACGGAGGAGATGAGATCCTCGGGGGCCTCTGCCAATAGATCCGTCTGCTGTCCGTGGGGAGATCTCAGAAAGAGTTAATTTAGAAAGTCCCTTTAGAGTCCTTTGCAAAAGTGAGGGGCAGCTGGCCAGGAGGGGGGGAAATCTGCAACCACTGCTATGGGGCCCTTGCTCTGGGAAA
>VWZP01010613.1:27006-52639 GCA_013396995.1 Dicaeum eximium
CTGGCAGTGGGATGTGTGGGGTTTGTGCTTCCATCCCTCTGGCAGTGGGATGTGTGGGGTTTGTGCTTCCATCCCCTGGCAGTGGGATGTGTGGGGTTCTGGCTGAGGATTTCCAGAGGAACCCCTTGTGCTGCCTCAGCAGTGAGAGAGGGGCACAATGGGGCTGTGGGGTGGCTCAGTGCCTCCCCCAGGGAAGGAGTTTGATCCCATCCTTTCCCGGGAGCTGTGCTGGGAAGTCCTGCTGAACTCAGCCCCTGCAGTTCCCACTCAGAGAAAAATGGGAGAAAGATGGATTTATCCATTCCCAGGAGGGATTTATCCATTCCCAGGAGGGATTTCTCCCTCCTGTGGTACCCTGCACACCCTGACACAGCTCTATGTGTGCCCCAAGTGAGGGAGGGGTGAGCAGTGAGTTAGTAAATGGTGAGCAGTGAGTTAGTAAAGGGTGAGCAGTGAGTTAGTGCCAGCTGAGGCCTTGCTCAGGAGTTACTCACTGACAGCTTGGACAGGCTCCCTTGGGAATGTTGCTGCACCTGTGCTCCTGGAAGAGCAGAATTCCCTCAGATCAGAGCAGTGCTGCTCAGGGATTGGACTGATGATCACATCTCATTTTATTTTTAAGGAAATTCAGTTCAAATTATCTTTTTTTTTTTTTTTCCTCTTCTCACACTGATGGTCAGGGAAAATTTTGAATGCTTCTCCATCACTTTTCCCACTCACCAAGGATGGAAATGCCCATCAAGAGCCCCTGGAAAGTGGATTTAAAGTCACAGGCTGCACCGTGCATTTTGTCCTGGTGAGTGGCCTCAGAACTGGGAGTTTAGGAAAACTTGGAAGTTAGGAATTTGCTTTTTTTCTTTTCCTTCTGGGGGGCAGAAACAGGCAGAGGTAACAGGAATGTGTGGGACCCATGGGATTGTTACCAGTAAAAACCAGGAAGATTTGGAGTTGCTTGTTCTTGCCTTGCATTTTGGGCTGGCTTTTCCCCAGTTCTCCTCCTCCCAGCACCAGGTGCCAGCCTACACCCCAGACCCCTCCCCGGGGCGTTCCACCCGCACCCCAGCCCCCTCCCGAGCCGCTGTGTGCCCGCAGGAGGAGCCGGGGGCCGGTGCCGCGATCCGCCGGGAGCCGCTGCCGCCGCGCCCGGGGGACTCGGGGGACTCGGGGGACACGGAGGAGGCGGCGCTGGGCCAGCGGCTGCAGGAGGCTGAGCTCAGGGCGTTCCCCCCGGCCCTGCAGCTCGTGGCCAGCGGGGCCGCCTGGCTGGGAGCCCACGGCAGAACCTGCTGGAGGCGGGACAGCCCACGGCTGAGCCCGCAGCAGGAGGAGCAGGAGCCGCAGGAAGGCGAGGGGCTCTGGGCAGGTCCCTGAGGGGCTCTGCTCGTTGTCCCTTCTCCCTCCTCTTTGCTTCTCCTCCATCTGCTTCCCTCCGATGTCTCAGTATCCCGAGTTTCCTTTCCCAGCTTTTTCCCTGAGCTCACAGCTTTTGTTACATCCCCTTGGAAAATCCACGGTGGGAGCCAGGCTGGCTTTTCAGGTTTGGAATTCCTTCGTTCTGTTATTAAACCTGTAAAGGAGAAAATGTGTTACATGGACGGGGCTGGAGCTGTAACAGATCTGGTGTTTGCAAGGGGAATTCATCCTTCCCAGGGATCCATTTCTGTGCCAGGGCAGCGGGAGCTTCCCAGGGTAACCCCAAACAGGACCTGCTGCTGCAAGAGTGGGACAACAAAGTCATGGAGCTGCTGGAGAGAGCCCAGAGGAGCCACGGAGCTGCTCCAGGGCTGGAGCTCCTCTGGAGCCAGGCTGGGACACCTGGGGGTGCTCACCTGGAGAGGAGAAGCTCCAGGGAGAGCTCAGAGCCCTGCCAGGGCCTGAAGGGGCTCCAGGAGAGCTGCAGAGGGACTGGGGACAAGGCCTGGAGGGACAGCACAGAGGGAATGGCTCCCAGTGCCAGAGGGCAGGGCTGGATGGGATCTTGGGAATGAGGAATTGTTCCCTGGCAGGGTGGGCAGGGCTGGGATGGAATTCCCAGAGCAGCTGTGGCTGCCCCTGGATCCCTGGCAGTGCCCAAGGCCAGGTTGGACACTGGGGCTGGAGCAGCCTGGGACAGTGGGAGGTGTCCCTGCCATGGCAGGGGTGGCTCTGGGTGGGCTCTGAGGTCCCTCCCAACCCAAACCTTGTGTGATGCTGTGAAATCCCATTTCACATCAGCCTCACATGGCCAAATACCAGAGTCTGGATCAAGTTGCCTGTGATGGAGCTGGGTGTTGGATCTGGGACAGTTCTCCCTCTGCTGGCCTCTCTGGCAGTGATCCAGCTGATCAATAATGTGATATTGATTCCCTGCACAGGCAGTGATTTCACCCCTCCAACTCTTTATTTCCTCTGCCTTCCCTGGCTGGAGCTGTGTGACCTCCCCACTGACCCACAGCCCCCACACCCTGTACTTCCCTCCTCCCCCCTACAGCCCTGGGAAATCAATTCCAAGGAAATATTTGTAGACCAAATTTTTTTTAAAATGTATTAGGCTTTATTTCAAATCCCAAAGGAGCATATGCCAACATGGGTGTACCCTCAGGATATCAGAGCCCAGAATAAAATCAACTTTCTGCATGTTAAAGGGGAGTTCCAAACCATCCCATTTGCTTTGTGTGTGGGAAACCTGATCCTTTCAGTAAGAACATTAAAATGGTTTCGTAACTATATTAAAATATTAAAACCACAGGTGTTGAGCTGCAAAAAACCCCCAATTGTTTTTCAAATGTTCATGATTCCTGGGTGTCCCGCAGTGTTATTCCAGGTGAAAACACTGGTTCAAGAATAAAGGCACTTCAGAATTCCTGAGGAATGTTTCACAAGCCAAGGACGTGTTTTGTGTCAAGTCTTTCTGTTCATGTAAAAAAATAAAACCTCAAATCTGAGGGGAGGTCATGGGAATTCATATGGGAATGCTGAGGAAAAAAGGGGCAGCAGACACTGAATCCTGCTGACATCTGATGGACAGCAGGTTCAGGTTTGGAAATGACAGCATCTGTCGAGATCCACCACCATCAAACCAGGAAGCAAATGGAGAAAAATCCAGTATTTGCTGTTTTGGAAGGCCAGTTTTTCCTGGTTTGATGAGGTTTTTAGAGTGGAGGTTTCTGCCTTTGTCTGTCTCTTCCATTGTAGTTTCCCTCAGCAACACTTCCCAGCACAGGGAGGGTCCCCGTTAGGGAACAGCCCAAGTCCACCCCAGGGCTGCTCAGATCCACCTGGCTGGATTTGGGTTGTGAGGAAAGCTACTGAGAACCAAAACGATGGCCAAGGAAGTGATTAAAATCAGGAAGCACTTAGAGGAGCCATTGCTGCACCCTCTGGGAACGGCCCCGAAATTCCCACTGGTGGCTTTCCTGGGATTTGAATCGCTAACCGTGTGAGACAGGTGAAGGGCACAGCCTGTGCTGCCCCACCAGGGCCACGGTGGAGCCCCAGCCCTATTTCCAGCAGATCTTGCCCGCCTCGCCCACACGCACGGCGCCGCTGGCCACGAGCTGCAGGGCGGCGGGGAACGCCCGGTGCTCGGCCTCCTTCACCCGCTCGGCCAGCGTGGCCTCCGTGTCCCCCAGCTTCACGGGCACGGCCTCTTGGAAGATGATGGCCCCGGCATCCACCTCCTCCTGCAACAGCAACAGCCGCGGGTCGGGGCTGGCAGAGGAGGGAATGGCCCCGGTGCCTCAGGGCTGGCACAGGCGGGAAGGGTCCCGGTGCCTCAGGGCGGGCAGAGGCGGGAATGGCCCCGGGGCCTCGGGGGGGCAGAGGAGGGAATGGCCCCGGTGCCTCAGGGCTGGCACAGGCGGGAAGGGCCCCGGTGCCTCACGGGGGGCAGAGGAGGGAATGGCCCCGGTGCCTCAGGGCGGGCACAGGCGGGAATGGCCCCGGTGCCTCAGGGCGGGCACAGGCGGGAATGGCCCCGGTGCCTCAGGGCGGGCACAGGCGGGAATGGCCCCGGTGCCTCAGGGCGGGCACAGGCGGGAATGGCCCCGGTGCCTCAGGGCGGGCACAGGCGGGAATGGCCCCGGTGCCTCAGGGCGGGCACAGGCGGGAATGGCCCCGGTGCCTCAGGGCGGGCACAGGCGGGAATGGCCCCGGTGCCTCAGGGCGGGCACAGGCGGGAATGGCCCCGGTGCCTCAGGGCGGGCACAGGCGGGAATGGCCCCGGTGCCTCAGGGCGGGCACAGGCGGGAATGGCCCCGGTGCCTCAGGGCGGGCAGAGGCGGGAATGGCCCGGGATGCCCCGGTGCCTCAGGGATCTGTCGGGATTTGGGCTGGTGGGAGCGGGGAGAGCAGGTTCTGAGAGTGTCTGTGGCCTGGGAAGGGTTTAGAGGGGAACAGGAGGGAGGCAGGACGCCAAGGAGCAAGGATTCTATTCCAGAAAACCCCGTTAGCAGGGACAGGAGGGGCTGGGCTGGTGGGCAGGACGTTCAGTCCAGAGGGGGAATGAGCCAAGGTCTGCACGGAGCCGGGACGGGGATCCAGCAGATCTTCCCTGGGACATTGCTGGGGCAGATCCTGGCTGGGCAGGGGGTGGTTCCCAGGAGCTGCCATACAGACAAACCCTAAGTCATGGCATAGAGAGAAGAATGCAGTTTTCCCTTCTGTCTGGAAAAATGATTCCAGCTCCCTTTTTCCAAGAGAAAGGAAAAATCCTGAGACAGATTCCAGCAGCAGAGGGAGAGGGTAGCGGGAGGAGACTTTGAACCCTGAGTAGTGACCAAAACGAATCCAATGGTGCCTGGCCTGAAAAAACCGTGGCTCTGAATCGGCAGAGATTCAGAGAGAATCAGAGATTCAGAGATTTTGAGATCTCTCCCCTTTCTTTACTTAGGGTCTGACCAGCATAAATTGTCAAGTTTTTCTCTGTTGCCACAAACATTGGATCATTCCTTAATAAATCCCGTGCCATTTCCAGTGGGTTTTGTTGTTGTTGTTTCTATTTTTTTTTCCCTTGGAAGCAAGAAACAAGGCAGGTTGTAGGATAAAATCCAGGAAGTTGGGGCCATGTTTAACAAAGCCTTTGGCTTAGCCAAGGCCTTACATGAACTATTCCCCCACTCCAGTGGGTGGAAGGCAGCAGTGGGATGCTTAGGGAAGAAGTTCCTTTAGGGAAAGCTGAAACTCCTGGACAGATTGTTGATTTCCATTCCTTTCCAGAGTCAGCAAACTAAAGCACTGTATGGTCACAGTAAAATCTCCACCACCTCTAGACACAAATTCTGAACACAGAGCCATCAAACACAAGGGTTCAGGGTGCTCCCAGTGGGCTCTGATGTGAGACTGCTCAAACTGAGGGATTACAGAGAGGCAGGGAGGTGCAGCTGCAGCAAGGGGAGGTGCAGAGCTGCAGGAAGGGGAGTTGCAGAGCTGCAGCAAGGGGAGGTGCAGAGCTGCAGGAGTACTCACAGCCACGAAGTGCACGGTGCAGCCCGTGACCCTGACCCCCGCCTGCAGCACCAGCCTGTGCGCGTGCGCTCCCTTGAAGGACGGCAGCAGCGACGGGTGGATGTTCAGGATTTTCCCTGGGAAAGCAGAGCTGAGGTTATGGGCTTGCAGCATTGACTAGGCTGTTCAAAGGGCCAGAACCAACAGAGGAACAAAATCTTTTGTCAATAGGGTTTTTCACCAGTTCAGCAGCCAGCCAGCCCCAAGTGCTGCGGTGTCTGTGTCTGAAATACCAGAGTGCAGTTACAATTCATGGCTAAACACATTTCTTAGGGATTAATAATGACTAATTGGCTGATGTAGCTGTCCTTTCCCTCAGCACCTTGTCCTCTTTTGATCATAAAATCATTTCGATGGAAAAGCCCTCCCAGCCCAGGGAGCCCCAGCTGTGCCCGATGCCCTCCTTGTCCCCAGCCCAGAGCTCTGAGTGCCACCTCCAGGTGACACCTGCAGGGATGGGCACTCCAAAGCTCCCTGGGCAGCCCCTGCCAAGGCCTGAGCACCCTTTCCATGGGGAAATTCCTGCTGCTGTCCAAGCTGAGCCTGCCCTGGCCCAGCCTGAGGCCGTTCCCTCTCCTCCTGTCCCTGTTCCCTGGGAGCAGAGCCCGACCCCCCCGGCTGTCCCCTCCTGGCAGGAGCTGTGCAGAGCCACAAGGTCCCCCCTGAGCCTCCTTTTCTCCAGGCAAATTATTTCTTTAATTTAAATAAATAAATAAATTTAATTTATTTAATTCTTTCTGTTATCTCCATTCTACTCTTCTCTCTTCCTGGCACCACCTCAGGGACTCCCTCCCCTCCCCTGCACATGGAGAGCTGGGTAAATTACAGGAAGCAAATATCCCACCTGATGCCCAGCAATGTCTCAGATACACTTTATGTCTCAACAAAACCCCTTTTAAGCATCAGCATCTCCCTGCCTGTGGCTTGAGCCCAAAAGGTTTCAGGGACAGTGGGCTGTAGACACCACTGTGCTCTCCTTCATTTCCCATCAGAATGGGATGTGGGGTCATGGTTGCCTGGGTTTGTTTGGTTCTGTTATCACCTGTCCTTTGTTAACATTCACAATTAACACTTTAACCTGTTGTTTGTTAACAGTCATAATTCACACTTCAGGGCTGTTAAGCAAGAAAGAGTTTCATAACTCCCACTGTGAGAGAAAGAAAAAGGAGCAGCTTTGACCATAGCAGCAACAGGAATTGATTCTTCCTGGGTAATTCTGGGAGGGGCAGTGGCCAGGCATGGCCAGGGCAGGGTCCTGCAGCTGGCCCAGCTCCCTGAGCTGAGCTCAATGTCTGAGCTCACATCTCGTGGTCCCAGCTCAGGTTTTCAAGCTCAGTCCAGTTCTGGACATTTCAAAAATGAATTTAACTCTCCTGTCCAGAAAAAGTCTTTACTTTTCTCTCACACCAGTCCTGCAGGTGAAGCAAATCCTGCACTGTGCAGGACAATGATTAGTGCTCTGTCCCTAAATCAGAAGGCACTAAAATCCTTTATTTGTACAAGATTCTGCACTAGAGGAAGTTGTTTTCTGTCCTCTAGAGAGACCCTCTGCCCCAAACACATCCCTTGGAGTGAGGACTCTGTCTCCCCCTGACAGCTGCCCACAGCACAGGCATTTCCACCTCTGGACCCTGAATGGAGACAAGCAGAACCAATTCACCTGACTGGCTTCACCTGACAGCTCCAAAACCACAGCAAGGCCTCTCAGGAGTGCCTGCTTTGCTCTACTGATTTTACAGAGAGGTTTGAAAAGTAGTTCAGGTGTGAAGTGTCCCAGGCACACCCAGGGGAACAGAAAAGTCACCAAGAGAGCAGTGAAAGCTGCAAGGCACAGGCTGGGCAGGTTTAGGTAACCCTGGCCCCAAAGCAGAGCGAACAGCAGCTGCTCTGTGTGTTCAGGACTCCCTGGGGAGCACAGGAGGAGAGAAAAGGAACAGCTAGGGCAGGGAGAGCAGGCCCTGAAGGTGTCACCAGCCTCTCAAGGAGCAGGAAAACTAAAAGATGAGCAGAGTGGAGACACTGAACATTCTGGGCAAGCAGAGCCTGATCTGCCTGTGGAACACCCCACCCATGGACTCAGGCAGCTCCTGCCACGTGGCCTGGGACTGGTCAAACTGCAAAATGCTGCCCAGTTTGGTGGTTTCACAAGGATCCAGAGCAGCTCCTCTGTCGGGGGAAGGAATCATCAGTGGCTCCATGCTTGTCCTGCACCTCCTGTGTGCAGAGGCCTGAAGTCTTCACAGCCTTCTAAAAAATGTTTTCTAATAAATCAAAGACTAGCAGTCCTGTGTTTGCCCTTGGCTTCCTTCAGCTCCTGCACAAGTGCACTGCCTTTCCCTCTCATCCTTTTCCTTACAAGATGGGAAGAGTCTCATTTCACAGAATCCCAGGATGGGCGGGGTTGGAAGGGGACCCTGAAGATCATAGTGTTTAATCTGGTGCCCTCTCTCTTTTTCCTGGTGACAACCTCTGAAATGCCTCTGTGTACATGCACAGCCCCCCCAGCTGGGCTCACCTTCCCATTTCTTGACGAAGGGACCCGAGAGGATGCGCATGAACCCAGCCAGGCAGATCAGCTCCACGGAGAACTCCTCCAGGACTTTGTCCACGGCGCTGTCGAACTCCGTGCGGCTCTGGTACCTCGTGTGCTCAACCACCTGGGGCAGCCCAAAACACAAGAATATGGATGTGGTGGCAATTCCAGCAGGAAGATCAGCTCCTTAATGCACAGCTGACAGGCAGAGTGGAGCCTGTGCTCCTCCTCACAGAGAGGCATCATTGGAACAAACAAGTTTGGCTTGATAAGCCCACGGCTCTCGGTGCCATGGACACCATGGGACACCCTACAAATGCAGGGCTTTGAGCCATCCTGAAGCCTTCCAAAGATTTCACCCACTTCGAGGCCTCTGGCAGTCATAAGCCATTGAATCTTGGCAAATACTGTACCAGAAAATCTTGGAAAAAAGGCTGATCACAAACTCCCAAACCAGCCCCTACCCTATAATCATGGAATCATGGAATCCCAGACTGGGTTGGGTTGGGAGGGACCTCACAGCCCATCCAGAGCCACCCCGGCCATGGCAGGGACACCTCCCACTGTCCCAGGCTGCTCCAGCCCCAGTGCCAACCTGGCCTTGGCCACTGCCAGGGATCCAGGGGCAGCCACAGCTGCTCTGGGAATTCCATCCCAGCCCCTGCCCACCCTGCCAGGGAACAATTCCTCATTCCCAAGATCCCATCCAGCCCTGCCCTCTGGCACTGGGAGCCATTCCCTGTGTCCTGTCCCTCCAGGCCTTGTCCCCAGTCCCTCTCCAGCTCTCCTGGAGCCCCTTCAGGCCCTGCAAGGGCCTCTGGAGCTTTCCCTTCTCCAGGTGAACACCCTCAGCTCTCCCAGCCTGAGCTGTGTGTTTTCCATCCAGGATATATCCCCTAATTTAAGCAGGAAGAAGGCAGCACTACCTAACTTACAGCATCCAGTCTTAAATAGAAGCACCTGTGAATGGCCACCAGAGTCCCAGGGGTGCTTTGGGAAAAGCCAGGGCTGGGCAGGTGACAGGGACAGCAGGCACTGGGAACAGAGCCCAGCCCAGCCCTGGGCTGAACCAGTCTCTGCCCCTGTGCCTGCTCCACCTCTCCCTCCACAGCTGAACCCCCAGGACCAGCAGCTCTCCCACACTGGTTTTTTCCTGATAAAAGCCTTGGGGTTGGAACTGGATGGGCTTTCAGGTCCTTTCCAGCCACGCCAGTCTGTGCCTGTGAGTCTCTGTTTGTTCTTCACACCACATTTCCTTGTGCCCTTTGTGTCCTCCCAAGGAGGAGCTGGAGCACCAGCACAGATCCCAGCACTATTAAAGGAGCAAAGCTTTGGGCTCCCATTTCCCTGTGTCTGTAATTACTGAAAAGTGACTGTAAGAGGTTTCTAAGTGACAACAGGATCATTTCAGATCTGCAATACAAAGGCAAGGCACACAAAATCCATGGAAGCTCAGGGAGCACTTGGAATTATTCCTGCAGAGCCTGAGGCAATATCCAGGGAAAGGAAGGTCCCACTGAGTGTGACCTCTCTATTTCATTCAAATCAACCTCTGGGACATTTTAAAATTAAATTCAGAGAAAATAGGTTGGTAGTTCAGTTTCAGTGCCCTACTGTCAAACAGTTGACAAAATTTAAGCTGTAACTGGAAGTTTTATGCTGGTTTAATGTAACAACTGTCCCCAGAGCATCAGGATTGCTGGCAGAGAAGGGGAAAAGGAAGGGTTTTGCTGTCAGGTCCTTTGCCCATGGGCACAAGTTCACAACAGACCAAAAAAGAAAAGCCAAGGCTCCCTGTCAGCCCATGTGTTACCCCATAAAACCCATCAGCACCTTCCTGCTGGAGCCCCAGGTAATGGTGGCTAATTACAAAAAGGCAATGCTCACCCTTGTAGGAATCCCAGCTCTCTCAGCTTTCCTCAGCCCCTCCACACCAGCTTTGTTGGAGATCACCAGAACTATCCGTGCATAGCTGGTGTCTTTCTTCGTGCTGTTGATGAGGGCTTCCAGGTTTGTGCCTGGGAGGGAGAAAATAACTCATGGATACTGAGAATAAATAGAGGGAACAGCTGGAAGAGGCTTTAAATAAGCAGCACTGTGGAGGAGACCAAACCAAACAGCCCTGATGAAACATTAATCCTTTTTTAATTGATCTTGCTGGGAGCTGATTCAGACAGCTGAAGGCCTTTCCTGGCAGCTGCACTTGGAAGCTGTAATTTATAGCACTGGGTTGATGGTCTTAGTAATTGGGAATACTGGAAATAGTTGGAGGGCCTACATGGCAAGAAGAAATTCTGATCTGCCTGTGAAATGATGGTGCTGTTCCTACAGGGCACCAGAGTGGGAGCCTAATCTGGACACGTGCAGAGGTTTGGAGATAAACTGAACACAGATGCAATTCACAGTTTGCAGCAGAGGTTAAAAGAGTTTTGTGACTTGACTGACATCAATCCAAGCATAAAATCTCTCCTGCCTGCTAGAAGCCTACCAGAGTGCCCATGGAGAGCTGCAGGGATTTTAAATCCAAGCTGAAGTTCCCTTTTCCACAGTGTGGTTTCCACTGCAGCAAAGAGCAGAACTCTCACCTGTTCCAGAGATGAGGACAGCAACCTTCACTTTGCCTGCCTGGAGCTTGCCCTGGATATGGCTGTGCACACACAGGGACTTGTTTGTTTGCAGGGCCTGGTGGAGATTGAGGACTTGAACGTTGTCAGAGCCTGAGCAGGTACAAGGAAAGACCCAAAAACCAGCAAAACAAAGTGTCAGTAAAGGGAGAAACAGAGAGAGGGGAAAAGCACCCATGGAAGAGATGAATGAACTGAACTGTCAGTTCAATACCCCCACAAAAAAGTCAGGGAGGTGCCAGTTAAGAGGCTTTCACCTCATGAAGACTCACAAACAAGGGAATTTCCCTCTGCTTTTTCTTTCTCATTATTTCCCCCCCAAGGAAAATCAAACTGCAATGACCTTTTGGCAGGGAAATCACTTTGCCAATGAGCCAGGCAGTCTCGTGTCCCTGGATGTCCTTGAGGACCTGCTGGGCCATCTCCTTCTGAACCACCAGCACTGCTCCAACCCCACAGTTGAAGGTCCGAGCCATCTCCTCCTCAGAGAGGTTCCCTTCCTTGTGGAGCCAGCAAAAGATTTCAGGGATCTTCCAGGTGAGAGCATCTGAAGAGAATTGAAAACACAGATCAAGAGTAGAAATTGCTACCAATGGACTACAATTATTGGGGTGTTAAGAGGCAAAATCTGTCACAAAAATCCCCCACTGCCACAGGTGAGGATGATTTACAGCAGCACAAAAATGCTTCTGGACAAGGCACTGGAAAGGACAGGAAATTTCTTTCTTGTCATGTTCTCTTTTAAAATGGTTCTATCCCAATTTCTACAGATTCATGGAATCACAGAATGGTTTGGGTTGAAGGTACCTCAAAGCCCACCCAGTGCCACCCCAGCCATGGCAGGGACACCTCCCACTGTCCCAGGCTGCTCCAGCCCCAGTGTCCAACCTGGCCTTGGCCACTGCCAGGGATCCAGGGGCAGCCACAGCTGCTCTGGGAATTCCATCCCAGCCCCTGCCCACCCTGCCAGGGAACAATTCCTCATTCCCAAGATCCCACCCAGCCCTGCCCTCTGGCACTGGGAGCCATTCCCTGTGTCCTGTCCCTCCAGGCCTTGTCCCCAGTCCCTCTCCAGCTCTCCTGGAGCCCCTTTAGGCCCTGGCAGGGCTCTGAGCTCTCCCTGGAGCCTGCTCTCCTCCAGGCAGGACATTCCCAGCTCTCCCAGCCTGGCTCCAGAGCAGAGGTGCATATACACATAAATATTTATCAGTGGACAAGTGGAGAATGATTTATGTGCAGTTCTTGACTTCAGAACTCACTATTAATTCCTTGTTTTATTGTACAGCCCTGTGAGCTCTCACAACCTGTGCCAGCCATTTCCCTTTCCATGCCTCACCTTCCCAGCAGTGAAATCCCCTTCCAGCACACCTGAGGGGAGGGTGCTGAGGATTAGTGAAGACAAACAGCAGGAGCTGTCCCTGAGCTCACAACCACCTCTGAATGCTAGCTGAAAACTTCATGAGTATCATTTAATTAGCAATAATTTCATAGGTAATTGCAAATGGTGACAGCTGACTTGGGATTGCTGGTAAGGTTGTTTTCTTTTTGCAGAGAAATCTAATCCCAAGTCCCACGAGGGGAGGGAATTCAATGGGGAGCAGTCTTTCCACCACAAAGAGTTTTGACTGGCTCTGGTTCAGGTACAAGGAAAAACTCAAACATTTCTTGACAGGTAAGTCCAACTCCTACAGCACAAATCAGCTGGTGTGGCCCCATGCCCACAGGCTTCCACAGCAATCCACATTAACATGAGGATTTTTCCTCAGCTTTGCTTCTGTCTCACCTAAAACAACACCAAGGGACTGTGGCAGAACTCTGGGGATGTTTTCCAGCAGGCCCCCTCCAGTGATGTGGGCGTAGGCTTTGACGTGGCCCGAGCGCAGCACAGGCAGCAGAGTCTTGCTGTAGAGTTTGGTTGGGGTTAACAGGACTTCTCCTGCCCAGGGGAGAGGGAGAAAGCATGGAGAGAAATGTGAACCAATATAAAATGGGGGAAATCTCAAAACAGCAGTTTGGATAGTAATGAGCATTGAACTAGAGAGAAACACAAAGTTCTGAGTTTTTTTTTTAGCCCACAATTAATTATTTATCCCCCTCCCTTCATTTCTTCCCTGCACACGTGACTCCCAGGAAAAGAAGAAGGTGAAAACACGCTAAAGATGGAATGTTTTTTGTTTTGGTGCCTGAGAGAAGTTTCAAAGGCCCAGACAAAAGAACTGTGTCAGCTGTTGGGAAGCTCAGGAGGAAGCAGTACCCAGTGTCTGATCCCCGGAGACGCCGACGCGGGAGGAGAAATCCAGGCAGGACTTCTCCACGATCTTCCTGACGAGGCTGAAGCCGTTGCTGTGGACCCCAGAAGATGCCACCCCAATGAGCAGGTCCCCCTCAGTGATCCTGTCCAGCTGGGGCAGCATCTGCCCTCGCTCCACGGCCCCCACGGCGAAGCCGGCCAGGTCGTACTCGCCGGGGGGATACATCCCCGGCATCTCGGCCGTTTCTCCTCCTGGGGACCAAAAACACAGCAAAGAGGTGTTGGGAAAGCCTGGTTTGAATCACAGAATGCCAGAATGGTTTGGGTTGGAAGGGATTTTAAAGCTCATCTCATGCCACCCTGACAGGGATACCTCCCACTGCGCCAGGCTGCTCCAACCCAGATCCAACCTGGCCTTGGGCACTGCCAGGGATCCAGGGGCAGCCACAGCTGCTCTGGGCAGAATTCTGCCTTTTTCTCTCCTTTTTCCTTTCTCAGAAAAGTCCCTGAAAGGACTTTTCCCTCCCTGCCCTGTGCTCTAGCTTCACCTGCTTTTTTCAGTACTGGATTTTCAGCTGAATTTAATAAGGGATGGATGAAATGGAGGATGGAGAAGCCAAGAGACAAAACGGGGAGAAGTGCTTGGCCATCCAACACTTAAATCCACAGTAATTGTGCAAAGCCAGGCAGGAGATGAGCCCTCACCCCCTCACTATCAATGAGGTGATGAGTTAAATTTGTTGAGCTGAAGGTTCAGCTGTTGCAGAAAGCCTGTAGAGTTTGAAAGTCTTGAACTGGAAATAAAATCTTGACATTTTGGTGGTTTCATCACAAGGTCTCACCTAACACAGACCTCGCTGCCGCATGAATGGGGTGATTATATTTGATAAATGCAGAGAACACCTTAAAACAAACATAAAGCTGACCAACAGTTCATGCAGGAAAAAAGTAAATCAGGGCATAAAGAGCCTCCTGTTCAAAGCTTATAAACAGATCCAAAATGACACCCACTGAGAAAGGACTTGTGTTCCTAACTTCCCTAAAAATTTGGGAAAAAGGACAGAACCTTTTCCCAACATCCAACCTAAATCTGTACCTTAATCTGATCTAAATTTAACCTAAGTTTTTAAAGTACTGTCTCCTTCCACTGTGATTCAGATTAAGTTCCCTGAAAGCAGAGACATGGAACACTTTGCTTTTTTACTCCTCCCAGCTTCTTCGACAGATTAGGAAACCAACTACATTAAAATCAACCAGAAGACCTTGCAGAAGATTTTTTAGATTCCTCTGAGAAGTGTTCTCACCCAAAAGAGCACATCCAGCTTTCCTGCAAGCCTCAGCAATTCCTGCAATGACGCCCTGAGCCACTTCCACGTCGAGTTTGCCGCAGGCAAAATAGTCCAGGAAGAAGAGGGGCTCAGCTGCCTGGGCCAGGATGTCATTGACACACATGGCCACCAGGTCCTGCCCGATGGTGTCGTGTTTCTGGCACTCCTGGGCAATCTGCAAGACACAGGGAGAAGCCTGGGATCAGCTCTGGGCCCCTGAACACCAGCCAGGGTCTGGAAGGGACTGGAATCACAACTGGAGTCTGCAAGCAATGGACCAAAATTCCTCCAGGTGTTCTTTGAGGAGCAGCTTTGTTTACTGTAATTATTTACTATAACCCTATCACCTCCTAACTGTCTTCAGGAATTATTCCTGTCTCCACTGGCAAACCCAAAAGGCACTGAGAAGGGTTTCCTTGCAGCCCAAACACAACAGCAAACCTGGGATTAAATGTTTTTCCCCATCAATTAATCTTTTTTGAGAGTGGAGATGCTGCCTTTGTGAAACAAGGTTCTTGATTATATTCTTTATATTTTAAACCCAGTTATTTTAGGCATCATACCAACTTCTGGCTATTTACAGGTATTTAATTCTTTTGCCTGAAGAAGGGCAATTTCAGTTTCCCTCCCCTTTCTAGAAAGACCAATAGATATTTTTATTTTCTGATAGGACATTTTCCCTTCTATGCTGTTTTTTCCTTCTTTGGCACAGACTTCCACCTTACCTTGAGTTTTGTGCCGACGCCGTCGGTTCCAGACACCAGGATGGGATCTCTGTAACCAGCTGCCTTCAGGTCAAAGAGCCCAGCAAAGCCTCCAAGCTCTGCACTGCAGCCTGCCAGCCAGGAAACAGGAGAAACAGCCCAGATTTACTCCCAGGGCTTTCTCCAGCATCTCCACCACAAATTCTCTCCAAGGTTTGTCAACACAACTTTGCTTTGTCGCCAGGAAACTTTTCTCTGCCATTTAGAACCTCTTCACTGAGGAGCTCCTAATCTTTGTCTTTTTAATTCATCATTAGCCTAAGCCTAAAACTCCCCAACTTTATTACTGAACAGCCAGTAATTCCTGTAACTGACTGATTTCCCCCTTGCACTGAGTGTTTCTCTGAAACACAGGAGGAACTGTGCTAAGACTGTTGTACTGGTGTGAGAATATCTATATTTTTCCCTCTAGGTATATCTGGCTTCATTAGAAGGTTCTCAGTTAATTTGAGAATTCATTTCATAAATGAGTATTTTAAATCTGTCCAAATATTTACAAGGACTTGCTAGAGCAAGATGTGCCTGAACCCCAAAAACAAGGATGAATCCATGCTGATTTAACCAAGCAAAGTATGGGTGTTCCACATCCATCTCAGGAGTTCTACATCTCATAACCTTTCTAAAAGTTCATCCCCCCAAATGAGAGTTCAGTCAATAATTCATGGAATCAAACCAGTAGTGGTGGGATTTTTGCTTGCATTTATCCTTATGCAGTGCTGAACTGTGCTCTCTAACACTCCTGGCATTCAGGAGATGGAGTTTAGAGCCATTTGGGGATTAAAAGCTGTGCATTTGGATTAAAATCACAGGCATTTGCTTACCACAGATTTTCTTGTGTCATCTAGAAACAGGCAGGACACATAAACATGAGCTTTTTATCAAGATCAACTGATAAACCTCATGGCCAAGAAGTGACCAAAGCAGGAGCAGAAGGTTCTTGTCTTACCTGACCTTGATGTAGCTGCAGCAAAGGGTTTGATCTTCTGCACCAAAGTGTTCCCTGCTTCAATGTCCACCCCACTGTTCTTGTAGGTCAGGCCTCTGGAAGAGTGGGGGGAAATGGGATGGCAGCTGATTACTGAATGTATTTTCAAATAATATTTACTTCTTTACACCCCTGAGTGGATTAACTGTGCACAATCCCATCCTGCTGTCTGAGGAGGGGCTGCCAGGAGCAGTACATGGGTAATTCCAGAGTTTTGAAGATGATATCAAAGCATTGGGATCATTCAGTCAAATCCCAAAATAAAACCAACAACCAAACCCCTGACAACAAGGTAAAACAGGCAGCATAGACCTGATTTTGCAAGGTTTGAACCCCATGTCCAGACACAGAATCCCTGAGGCTGGAAAAGCCCTCCCAGCCCATGGAGTCCAAGGTGTGACTGATCCCCACCTTGTCCCCAGCCCAGAGCTCTGAGTGCCACCTCCAGGCCTTGAGGTGTCAGTGGGAAAGCTCCAAACCAAACCCAAACCCAAACCAAGCACAAAAATGCATGGCTGAGAGCAGGGCTAAGCTCAAGTCACTGTTCCAGCCACAGGTCTCAGGTGGATCAATAACCCCCAGGATCCTTCCAGAGTTTTACAGCTGTACTCTCCTTATCACTGGAATGATCCCACCACAGAAGCAGCCACACCTTTTTTTTTTAACTTCAGTAGGCTTTCTATTAAAGAATATATTTTCTATTTCCTTAAAAAGACCCAGGTTCCTAAGGTGGGGCTCAGGAATTTAGAAGGAGATGTCTGTAAGCTCAGGGTGGGGTTTATGTAAGATCAACACACTGGGACAAACTGATGTCACCTGTGTGTCCCCACAGCTCCCTGGGGACATGAAGCACCAGCTCATGTTTACAGAAGGACCTTTCCATTTTGGGGACAGGGACTTTAATGACTTTTCACTCCAGCAAACACAGCTCGTGCCAGTTAAGCAGTTGTTATTCCCAGGCTGTCAGTGGCATGAACCAGGTGCATCCCTATTTTAGATCCATCCCTGTTTTCTCTCTCTCCTATTGATGGGATTCAGTCTGAAGTTTAAATTCCAAGGGTGTTGATTTACAAGGACAAATACAACAAAACAACTGAAACCCATTTAAAATTGACTTAGCTGAACAAAAAAATTCAGTTTATCCACAAAACCCATCTCAGGAACCAGGTCAAGAATTCAGCAAACATTGAAAAAGTCAGAGACAGACACAAATGCCTCCAATTGCACTAAATGGAGAAAATATTTTTGTACTCTGCCTATTAAATCTTATTTTAAGATGTGGGAGAGGTTTTTTTTAGGATTGAAGGTATTTCTGTTGTGAAGATCATTGCTGGAATATCTGGAATTGGTAAGACTTCAAATGCCAGAAGAACTGGCCCAGGAGCAGTGCTACCAGGAAAATCCAAAGGTGTCTGCACTCACAGCATATCCCTGGCCAAAAACTGGCAAGAAGACAAGAATTACCACAGGCAGCTGTTCAGGCTGTGAATAAGACTCAAGGAAATACTGGCCTGCAACAACCAGAGCTCAAAGTCAGCCCCTTTCAGTCTGAATATGATAAATGTCCACCAGATTTTCACCATGTTTTTAGGAGTATTTCAGATCTGGGTTTGGTTTTTTTTTTTTTTCCCTATCAGCTTTGATCCTTTAAATGAATCTTTATTTCTTTAAATTTTCTCGAATACTTTTGATTAAGCATTCTGGCTATTTTCCTGAGGTGAAATACCTCAGGACTGAATCCTGCCAGGCTGCCAAGAGGAGGTGAGTCCCAACTTCCAGAGCCATCCCCCTTCCTTCACTGAGCCCAAAGGGGACAGGGCTTGGGGCACCCTGGGACAGTGGAAGGTGTAAAGCAGGATGAGCTTTAAGGTCCTTTCCAACCCAGCCCAGTGTGGGATTCTGGGACTGAAGCATCCTGACTGTTCTGCCCCTGAGGAGCAGAAGTTGGAGCAGCCAGGGCAGAGCCCAAGGCAGGGACTGCAAACAGCTCCCAGGGGTGCAGGCAGGGATCCTCCCAGGCAGGCATTCCAGGCAGGAACCCTGCTGGCTGTGGCCCAGGAGCTGTGTGGGAGGGAACTGCTCCAAGTGCCTCCTCGTGCCTCCCTGACCTGCTGTTTTCTCTGCTACAAATCCCAATTCCACCTTTTCACATCAATTCGTCAACACATGCAGAGCACTTAGAAAGAAGACTAAATACCAACACCCTTGTTCTTTTAGGAAGTTTATTGATCATAATTTTACAAAATACTAATCAGGATACACTGCCAGCAGCAACAGAACTGTCACTGGTGTGCTTCCCAGCCTACAAAAGAACCCCTTGGGAAAAGGTGTGTTAGGAGCTCATTGCAGCAGAGCAGTTTCTTATTAGGTAAAAATGAGTTTAAAAACTGCAATAAGCTTTCAGGAACATTAAAGAGACAACAGGACTCCCTGCTATAAAAAAACCCCCACACTCATATGATCTCTAGAGTCTTACAGTAAATACTGTGCCAATTAAAGGAATGAGAATGGAAAGAAGTGGTGAATCCTACCCTGTTCTTAGGCAGCTATCCCAGTAAAATGTAAATGCCAACGAGGTAGGGGGTTCAAGGTAATTTTAACCATTTCTAACAGTAAATCAGCTTGAACTTTGTTCATATATAAAATCACAGAATGTCTTGAGCTGGAAGGGACCCACAGGAATCACCCAGTCCCACCCCTGTCCCTGCCCAGCCCCCCAAAAATCCCACCCTGTCCATCCCTGGCAGCGCTGCCCAAAGGCTCCTGGAGCTCTGGCAGCCTCTGGGGCTGTGACCACACTTCATGATATTAAATATCAGACTTCTGGACAAGACAAACCCAGAGCAAAAGCTGTGATCCAAAGTCCAAGAAGCAGAAGTTGACCTTCCCTAAACCAGGCCTAACAACTGCAGCAACACAGATCATTCCTGTGTGCTTGTCACTGTAGTTTAACTCAGATTTAGGAGAGTAAGAACATGGATCAGGCATTCAAAATATTCCTCCCTTGGCTGGTCTTGCTGAGGTTGAGTACAAGGATGGGGTTAAAACTTGTCAAGAGTTACACAGAATATCAACACCGGTTATTAATATCAACCAGGGACGTGCTTAGATCCTTTTCACACCAGTTACTCCCACTTCAGGGATTTGCAATATCTACCTGGATTGCCTGAGGAAGGCTATGGCCCGGTAGCCAATGTCCCTCCTGTAGATGGCCCCCTGGAAGTGGATGGCAGCCACGCCCAGGTTGGCCTCCCGCAGTGCCGCAGGCAGGTCCTCCTTGATGGCCGTGACTGTGAGCACTCTGCCCCCGCTGGTCACCACCCTGCCGTCCTGCAGGGCTGTGCCTGCGTGGAACACCTCCAGGCCCAGCTGCTTGGCCTTAGCAAGCCCTGTGGGTGTTGTGAGAAAGATCAGCTGTTGGTTAGAATGTTCTCAAGGAAGGGAGAGCGAGCGCTTCGTGTCTGAAAACCACAGTCAAAGTCAGGGTGATCTTGCTGGGAAATGGGAAAGAATCTGTGAAAAATACCTCTGGAGGAGAGACAGGTCTACCTGTGTGCTCAGGGATATGGGAGGACATTTGGCTGACAACATCTGATTCCAGCTAGGGTTTTATGCCTCAGTGACAGCCAGAGCACAAAACATCAGCATCAACGTGACCCAAGAGTGATCAAAACCACCTGACTGCAGCAGGTATTAAATATCAATGCTGTGCCAATATCAAGTAACAAGTGTGGAGAACTGAAAATACACCAAAATAAATTGAGATGTGAGAAAACTCAGCTGCTCTTGCTGACCCAGAACCAGGGTTTCTATGAATCTCAGTTCCAGTGATTCACCTTCACGCAGCAGGAGAGAACAGGGAGAGGCCAGGGGGGCAATGAGACTCCTGCAGCTTCTCCTGCTCTATTTACCTGTTATTTCCAAGCCCTTGGGATATGCCCCTGGGTAGCCTTGACTAGCCATGACCACAGTCACAGCTGCACTGTCCTCCTTCCAGGCTGGCAGGGAGCTGGCCAACCTCCTGTTGATCACTGCCTGCATGACCTCGTACAGGTCGCTCCTCAGCAGGGGCAGAATCACCTGCAGAAACACAGAGCAGCAAATCAAACCAGGCAATCTTGCACTGGCCTTGAAAGGACACGAATGCAGCTGTAAAACCAGCATTAAATATGCCCACATATTGTACTTTCACACATCATACATGCAGTGTATAATCTGAGAGCCCTGGAAAATACTCGTCCTTGAAGAGGATTTCTGTGGGTAAAAGAATTGTTTCAGATGGAGAGGAAAGGGTGAGGACAAAGAACTTATTTTGTTCTGAAGAATAGAAACTAAGAGTTTTGTTCCACTTGTCAACAGGGAGCAAGGAAAAATCCAGAATCCATTCCAGAAAAGACAGGGAAGTGCTGAGCTCTTCTCAAACTGACCCTTGCAAAGCCCAGACTTGAGTCCAGCCTACTGAAATCCTCTCTGGAATGGAACAGTTTCCTAACAGACTTTCTGCCTGGAACAAACAACCCAAATATTTTAAATCTTGGTGCAATGAGCTGATTATTCACCCCAAATCTGGTTAACAATAGTGGTATATGGTCACATTTATGTACCAAATTGTACAAAATAACTCACCTGACACTCTGGGTCACCAAATCTGCAGTTAAATTCCAGAACTTTAGGCCCATCTTTGGTGAGCATTAATCCAGCATAAAGCACACCTGGAAGAAAAAGATACATAAAGATCTCTCAGGAACTCACTTGTTTTGAATCTGTTGATGACAGGGTTTAAAAGGCTGCCACCTGTGCTCAGTGAATTTGAGAAATAGTAAAAATAAATCAGGCAGAAATAGTTGTCACAATTTTACAGCTTATTTTTGAACATTTTCCTTTCTGTTATTCCTCACTTGAGGAATTATCTCCTGTTCATGAAATGACTTCTGTTGATTTTCGTGGACTCTGAATCAAGGCACTGGTACCAAACCCAATAAATCAAATAAATCAACCTTATTGGAGGCTTCCCATAACCTCTAATGTGAGTTAGGCTACAGAGAGGAAAAAACCAAAAAAAAAAAAGGTTTGTTCTCCTTGTGATTAAAAATCCCAAAGTTTTGTACATACCCAAATAGGGGACACCTTCTTTCCTCATGCCATCAACAGCCTTCTGAAGAACAGTGTCTCTTATCTTCTGCAGCAAATCTTTAGAAACCTAATAGAAAAGGATTAGAAACCAGTGTTTGTAAAAAGGGAGGGCTTGGTTTTGTGTTTTTTAAGAGGCAAGGAGAATTCTTGGATGGTCTCTTGCTCACTCCAATGGAAAGCTGAGAATGTTTTTCTCTCTATTTCTGCCAGTAACAGACCCCAAACTACCTTAAGCCACAGCCAAAAGTCACCATTGGCTTTGTTTGGCACAAGATAAAACTGTGGGTTCATGCCCTTGGTTCTAATGAGCAGCATTTCATAACACTTAAATCCCAACCAAATATAAGGTTGCAGAAATAAAACTTCCCACTTTTTAACTCCAAGTAATTCAGTGGATATATCCTCCTCTGTTGAGAAATTTGTGGAGCTGGGGATTGCACTTGGCCATGTCTGCTTTAGTCAGCTCTTTCCATGCAGCAGAGCCCATTCCCTCCTGCTCCTCATGCTGGAATTAAACATTCCCACAGGCTTTCAGTGCCAGCTGGAGTGAAACACCCCCTGATCAGCCCCTTTTCCCTTCCTTATCAATCCTTTCTCACCTGAGGAGCTGGGGAATAAGCTCCCATCCCTCCTGTGTTGGGGCCTTCATCTCCATCCATCAGCCTCTTGTGGTCCTGGGCTGGGGGCATGGGAGCAATGGTGACACCATCACTGAAACACAGACACTGAAACAAGGACAGGAGTTAAAATTCTGGGTATGGTTAAAATTAAAGTGCAATTAGAGTTGATTTTCAGTGTGACAAAGGGATATTTAAGAGGATAAACTTTGCCTCCTTGATAAAATAAATGATGGGGTTTAAAGCATTGGCCTTTTCCTCAGGAAGCAGGGACTCATTTTGTGTGACCTTCCTTAAGAAATTAATAAAACCTAGAAAAATGATACCATCAGCAGTTGCACTGAAAAGAAACACTCAAAAGGTTTTAAAAAAATAATTAAAATACTATATGATGGAAATGACTTTTTCCTTTCCCCTCCCAGCCCCTGGCCCAGAAGGAAGGCATTACATTCCTTTCAAGACTTCCTTTTCCTTGCTGATAAAGCTATTTACTTGTGAAATATTTATAAATTATTTATACAGCAGTTTTTATCCTCGATATCTTCAGAATAACAAGGCTGCTGGCATCTTCTGGAACTGCATGATGTTGTGCACTCAAACTGGGTAACGTTGGACTAATGGGAGCAGTACTCAAAACCATTTTACAATGCTAATTATAAAACCAGCAAGGATCCAAAATAAGCCACACAGCTGTCTCTAACCAATACAAATTTATTTATAAGCAGGGAATGGTTCTAATTGAACTGATAAAATCCTCCACTCTGTAGGTGAAGGCACTTAGTGAATCCCAAACAATTTAGAACTGGTAGAACCAAAGTGTTACAGCGAGGTGCACTTACAGAAATTTCTTCTCCTTCAAGAAGTTCTTCAACAACAACAGTCTCCCCAGCTGTGCCAAAACTCTTATCCTACAGTGAAACAAAATCCCTTTAGTTCTGTTTCAGTTTCCAACTACTGAAAATGCAACAAGAAATATGTATTTTTAATACAGCCAAAAGTGCAGCACAGGTTTGGGATGATGAATCCATTCTCTCCCCAGGGATGTCAGCAGTGGTGAAATCCCTGTTCCTCTTTTCTGTTTGTTCTTAAATAAACACAGGGTTTATGACTGAGTATTTTCAAATGGCAGAGGGTATTTGTGATTACTGAGCAATTCCTCATGCTCTGCATTCTGAAATTCACCCCAAGAGCAGTCACAGCCAAGGCTCCAGTCTGCACTTCCACTGGATAAAAAAGTGCAATTTTATACAACACATGGGAAAGGAGCAAGATTCTCATATCCCAGTGCAATGTCTGAACACTGACTGCATATTCTGGGTAATTAAGAAATTAAGAACAACCACCCCACATTGCCAAGGTGATTTTGGGGGGTCTCTAGAAATCTCTAACTTGCAGGTTTTTTGTACAAAACATATTCAGACAGGAATTGCCCAGTGACCATAGACCGCCCAAAATGGGACTGCAGCCCCCATGCTCTGACTCTTGAAGCACAAGTGTGTCCTGCCATGGATTAGCAGAGCTCCATGGAATTTTAGGATGCTGCTGACACCAGCTGAGGGCCTGACCTGGGAGCCTCAGCTCTATGTTCCTCACTGGGCAGATAAAATTACTTCATTTGGCCTCACTTCAAATCTTGATGCTCCAAATACATTTGTGGGATATCCTTCCCCAATGTGAACTCCACTTGAAATAATCCCAGCAGAATTTCACTTCACATTGAAGTGCTGTGCTTAGTCCTAATGGTGCTTGTAAAGATCCACCTCAATCACTGAGTTCCTGCACTGTGGGACCTGTTGGGTTGCAGGAGTCTCATACAGTGAAAAAAAAAAGGAATTGCATATATAAATAATTAAAATACGGGTGGGTTTTCGTGAAGAATGGTTTCATTTTAGCCTACAGGAACTGTACCTCAAGCAATAAATACAACAGAGTTTCACAGCTGGCCAAATTAAAGGGTAAAAGGTTTGATGTCTTACAGCCAAGTTCCTATTACATGAAATAAGGAATATCTGTGATGCTCTGAGGTGGTGAAGAGCTGGTTTTGTGTGAGACATTCCTTCTCACCTGCATGATTTCAGTGACAGCTCTGCAGGCCTCTTCCTTGGTCGAAGCCACGATGACTCCTTTGCCAGCTGCCAGGCCACTGGCTTTGACAACCAAAGCAGGGAAGGTGGCACTGCCAAGGCACAGGACAGACATTCAACATAAACAGGCCTTGCAAGGACATTCTGAACATTTCAAGAGCTGAAAAATCAAAGTACTTCTCAATTTTCATGGCAACCTTATTGAATAACACACGAATCACACCAGGCTCCTCTCATTATGCTCTGCCTGAGAAAGGTTCCAGCTTCTTTTCCCCACCAGGGAATTTCCTGATTGTTCATTACTGCTTTCCATTTGGGAATTTACTCTTGTGTCATCTGGGGTCACCTGGGTTGCACTGTGATAAGCAGATCATCATTTGCTGAGTAATTCTCCAGGTTTTTTGGTGGAGAATGGTGGAGAAAAGGGATGAGAAGCCAGCACAGATGGCTCTGGGCTGCTCCCTGCCTTTCCCCAGCAGGCAGACTGACAAAAAAATAACAGCTTGTCCTACATTCTCCTGTGAGCAGAACACTGAACTTGCATTTCATTTTGGAGCAGGAGGAACCATTTTTCTCAGAGCTGCTGCAGTTTGAGAGAGTCATGGTAGGTGATCCTTTGAAACCCTTGCAGGTGTTCTATCCCAAAGGTATTGATCCACGAGCAGTCACTGGATTGGTTTGGCTATCCAGCACACTGTCAGTAAGGACATGTCTAAAATGACAAGAACTGTACCTGTTGATAAAGGCACATGCTGCTTTGGGATCCGTGAATGATTTCCACCTGGCAGTGGGGATCTCGTGACGATCCAGAAAGGCTTTGGTAAAGCTCTTACTGGACTCCAGCTGAGCTGCCTTTGCTGTGGGGCCAAAACACCTGATCCCAGCTGCTGTCAAGTCATCCACAATTCCTAAACACAAAACATGTTATAAATCTCCAGATGATTTATGGGAGTCAGGCCAGCCAAGTCCAGGCTGCACTGATTCCTTGGAGCAAGAATGCCAGGGGTAAGAAATCATCTGTGTCTGCAGTGCCTGCTGTCCTCACTGGAACCAGGAGCAGGTAACCCTGCACCACTGCAGGCCCTCAGGATGTGCTGGGTTTGGGAAGGGATGACAACCCCCCCTTGGTTTATCACACCTTTGAGCTAAAAGGATAACATGAGTCTTTGGTGAAGATGCCAAAAGGTTTAAGCAGAAAAACTACCAGCATGTTTATAATTAGTTTTTTTTTTACCAAGACTCAAATTACAATTCTTTCAAAACATGAAAACTCCATAGGAAAACCAAACCTGGCTTTCTTGCTCACACACTACCCTTCAGAAATTCCTTTTCATTGGAATGAAATGAAATTTCATTTTAAATTTTCTTGAACCTCAGCACAACTCCGGATTTCAGGAAAACTGCTCCAGAGGATCTGTTTCCATTCAGACTGGAGACACTGCTGAGTGATGCACAGATGAGGACTAAAATTTACTTTTCTTCCTAAATGCTGAAGGCTGTGATTTCCAGCTTGTGTCTCTTACCAGCAGCAAGAGGAACCTCAGGACCAACCACCACCAGCCTGATGTCCTGGTCTCTGCAGAACTGGGCAACAGCAGCGTGGTCACTGACTGGAACAGCTGTTGGAGACACAAAGCAGGGAAAGATCCCATCCACAGGTGCTCCTCAGCACTGAGTTATCACAGAGCACTCACCTGCCTCACCTGCTGGGCTGCCAGGTCACCGGGAGCCTGGAGGACAAGGCCCAAACTGACAGAGACACAGCCCAAGCCCCAGGCAAAAGCTCTGGTTGGACATCCACTGTCAGTCATAAATCACAGAATCATGGAA
>VWZP01010654.1:1635-24429 GCA_013396995.1 Dicaeum eximium
AACTGTTATTCCTATCCCCATATTTTTTTGCCTGAGAGTGTTTTAATTTCAAAAAATTGTGGTGATTTGGAGGGAGGGGGTTTGTGTTTTCTTCCTTAGCAGACGCCTGTCTTTTTAAACCAAGACAGATGTCCAACTGAAAAAAGATTTCCTAACAGCTTTGTGATACAGCATCTCTGAAACCACTTTGCTTCTCCTTTTCTAACTTGATGGAACTTCTAAATAATTTTGGATGTGCAAATAAATCTCACTTGTGGTCTTTTTGGGTTTTGTGGGGGTTTTTGTGGGGGGTTTTGTGGGGTTTTTTTCCTTTTTGTTTGCTTGTTTGTTTGTTTTTCTGAAAAAAAAAAAAGAAAGCAAAACTCACAAGAACATGAAGCATATCGCTTATTGAAGTCAAAACCTTAGGAGAAGTTATCTGCTACCTTGTCTGAGAAGCAACTGTTTCCTTTAAAACCATATTTCAGCCTTTGTGATATCTGCTGTAAGAAGCCCAAGAGAAAAATCACCACCCATACAGCTTGAGAAGCAGAAGTGAAAAATTTCCTACGTATCCAAATTCTGTTCTCGACAGAGTGTGATCTTGTTATTTTAAGACTCATTATTTTGATGGAAGTGTAACAACATGAGGAAAACAACACGCTCAATAACTGTAGTGATGTTTTTATATTGGTTTGTTCCTCACTGACATCCCCCACATTTGGGTTGTTCCCAATGTTGCCTCCTCCCCTGATGTACTCCCTATAACGGAAACCTCTCCTTTTATTCTAGCTCTTTCCCTGTCAGTTATTGTAAACCCTGCCCTCCTCTCCTGCCCATCACTTGCGACCCTGCCTATTGTTCTAGTAGGTTTCATGTCAGTTATACAGATGTTGATACCTCATTGGACAGTTTAGACCTTTCCCCTCCCCTCTTTCCTTCTATTGGTTTAAGTTTTATGTAGTCCCATCTTCCACTCTTCCTACGGGTCTTCTTTATTGGCTGGGTATTGTAATGCCCCCCCTCCATATTTAAGTCTGTGTAACCCCTGTTCAGTGCTCTTTCTATCTGGATCTATTCCGTGTTAATAAACTTTCCCCTCAGGACCTAGAGAAAGAGTCTCTTCTTGCCTTTTGCTTCTGTCTCAATCACCTAAATCCATTAGTTGCAGTAGAGCATTGGCCCTAAAGCCGCACCCCAGGTCATCCTGCTTGTGGGGTGTGTCCCACACCTGTTGCAGTGACATTGGGTTGCAAGCTGGCCATCTAAGTCTCCAGCGCTGTGACAAATAACCTCATGGAATACAGGTGATTAGAACTTTCAGATACAGGACGATTACTAAACAACACATTCCTAATATTCACATAAAAAGCTAAACATTTAAATAAAAAAAGAAAAAATTCAAATATCTTAACTCTTGGAAAAGCCACTAGACATTTTAGAATCCTGAGATGAAAGAACAGGAAAGCCAGATTAATTTACTATCCTACTCAAAGATGTCCACATTATAATAAACAGCAAGGAAGAAACCTCTAAAGACCTTCAGAGAAAAACAGAAAACTCACGCATCTAAGGATGCATGTAAGAAAACCCATACATACAATACTGCAAAGCAGAAGGGTAAATGTTTTAACACCTGTCACTTAAACTCTTTATATTAAGTCTTTCCTGGTCTTCAGTCCTTTGTGGGTGATTTGCAGGAATTTTTTAGCCGGCATTCTTTCTTACAGTGTCTAATGGGCACTCTAAGAAAATCTTGATTTGATAATACTGAGAAAGAGCAGCACCCAGAGGCATTCATAGGTGTGGAGGTAAAGACTGAATGGGCAATTAATTATCATGCAGCTGCTCACTCACTCCCTTCCCCTCACCAACCAACACTGGATAGGAAGGAAAATTGGAAAAAGTTTAAAAAAAAAATCCACATAATAATAATAATTAAGAGTAATAAGTTAATATAATAATAAAAGAGAGAAATTAAAAACCAAGAAGCCAAATTAATGACAAGTACAATTGCTCACTTTCTGCCAACTCGTGCCTAGCGTGTCCTCAGGTGGCAACCAGGAACCCCACTTTCTGTAATGAGTAGGGCATTCTGTGGTATAAAATGTCTCTTTGGCCAGTTTGGATGACATCTGCTAGCCATGCTCTTCCCAGCTTCTTGTGCAGGCACTCACTGGCAGCATGGGAGACAGATTATTACTTTATTATGTCATAATGAAACATAACTACTTACAAGTTTATTAGACACTGGCAATGTCATGAATTACTTTGTCCCAATACTGTTTCAAAATTAGAATTCCCTATTGCAGAAATAGCAGTCTTGGCTTCAGTTTCTAGGAAGTACAAGAAAAATGTGCTTAAAACATCTCTGCTTGTATTTCCACACAAATTTTGTACTGCTGGTGACTTAAACATAGAGATAACAAAGCAACAGGTGAAGGTAACTGGTCAAAGTAATTTATCTCCAGAGACAAATCGCAAACACTGCATTGCTTATTCTGTTTCAGTGAGAATTTATCTTGAAAATCACCTTCTTTTTTCCTCGCTCAGGTTGCTGGCACAGCGGGAAACTCAGATGAAAAATTAGCTAACAAACAGGCCCCAAGACACACTTGTTCAAAACCTGCTTCATCTTCAATGGACACGTGAGGAGAAACTAGTTAATAGCTTGACAGATTCAACACATGGCAAAACATCTTTTGTTGGCAGTGCTTTAAAATGCTATGAGGGAAGTTGTATCAGTCAATCAGAGGTCAGCACAGGGAAAGAAAAAGCCACTGTTAGTTCCATGTCAGAAAAAAGTGTTACATACAAATCCCAAAAATTCAGAAAACCACCAGATTTTAAAAATTAATTTTGAAAATTCTTAAGCAAATCTTATATATCTATCTGTGGAAACATATATTCTAAGAGTGATTTTATGTGCAGCACTAATTTCATATGAGATAAAAGGACAGTTATCTAGTTCCTACTCTCTGACCTTCAGAAGAGTCAAATTTAGATTCTGTATATGCAGGAGAACAAATAAGTTTGGCTTGAAATCACAGTTTGATAGGCTGATGAACAGGATTCTAAGACGTGCTGAGATGTGACAGTAAAGGTCTCTACTTAATGGCCAAAAGAGGCTTTTTAAGTCCTCTTTTTTACATCCCACTGAGATACATCAATGCAGAAAATGTCCAGAACTATTCAAGTGCAAGTTGATGAGATTTACTGAAGTATGGATTAGACTCCAAACAAAAAGGATAGTATGTCTGAAATGTATCTGAAAGTATAACAGAAAACAAATCAAATTGCCCGAATGACTCTACCATAATGGTAATAACCACTTAGTAGCTTTGGGGTAGCCTTTCTCCCATTTAGAAATTGCTTGGACTGAAGATGTGTTTAAATATTTGGCCATGTATAATAAAATTTATGAATATGAAAGGGTCTGTGAGTACGAGGCACTTAATTTCCTTTTCAATTCCCAGTCTTTCTTCTGTAACTCCCTTCAGAAAGGGGGGAGAGAGATTATAGATGTAACACTCTCTTTAGATTAAAAAAAATTGATATACAGTATCAGGTCAATTGTATTCTACAATGTATAAAAAACATTCTTCTAAAGATGTTCTGAATTCTGCCTTTTCTCCTGTAGGATACCATCACATCACCCTCTCTGCAAGATGCAATGAGTGTATGAATCAAAGCAAACATACAGCTCTCCACCCCCATCTCCTATAGAAAGAGGCCTCTCTAGACAAAAAACAAGCACAGGAAAACCTATCTAAAGACAAAAAAAAAATTCATATTTTGTTCATTTGAATCAAAGAGCATAAGCCTACCTCAAGGTCCTCAGAATTGAGAAGGAACCAACCAGCTGTGTTTGGACCACCTCCTTTCTGTTATTCTGGATAGGAAATCCAGATTGTTTTATGTGCAGAACCCACCCTTACATTCTGGTTGTAAAAGGTTCTTTTATGGTTAAGTATGCTCTGTAATTTCATTATTAGTCAATTTTATATGACGGAAAAGTTCATATCACTTGGCAAAAAGGAATACATATATAAAGGAATTATTTATCCCTTTTGACTAATCAGCTAATGAATTTGCTGGGGGAGAAGCAGGGGCAACACAACACGACATTTTATTTTTGTTACAATCTAACTAAAATTATTGCTTGTCTTACAACTGCAATGAGTCAACCAACTTGCTTGCATTTCTTTCTACTCACAAATTATACCCATTTAGGCCTGACAACAATTCAGCACACTTTTCATTCCAAAGAGTAAAAAACTTCAAAATATATTTTAAAGCTCTTTTCAGTTTTTACTTAACTCTCTTTCTGAGTTCTACCCCCTGCTTGACAAAGCTTTCCAACTTATCTGAATGCTGATGTACAAGAACACAATTATTTGACCAGGTAGGAAAGCTGAAGGCCTGTGGTGTTCTACAGCCGCAGGACAGATATGAATATATGTGCAGTTACATGATGGGTATGCATTCACACTAAACAGGACAACTCATGGACAGCAACCACACTGCCAGTGCCTTGGTAAACTCAACCTTCTTTGAGCCTGGATTTCTCTCCCAAATATACAGGCTGCAGTGCAATAACCTGGTTGTGCTCTTCTTAGAAATAGTCGGGAGCCAGAAACATATTGTAGAGCTGCACAGGGAATGTGTTCCAGTCAATCTGTGTCAGAGAATTAGGAGGTGAGCGTGAGGAATGAGTATCACAGTCACAGCATGGGAATTTTACAGGCTTTTCTTCTGGAAAGAGAAAAGGTGAATGGTTACAAGCAGCTTTCCTTTCTGGAGGCAAGTCTGTTATCATGTGCTTAACTCCAATCTCACACTATAGAGTAGACTGCAATTAGTCTTTTCAGTGAGGCTATGAAAACTGTGCTTGCAAAAGACAGACTCCCTCTAGAAAGCATGATAAAGTAGGCATGAGGAAAGATTGTCTCTATTACAGGTTCCACTATGAACTCAGAGCTCATTTAAATATTTTATAATAATATTTCACTAAATTGTCCAGGTATTGTAACAAGTGGGCAATGATTATTTTAAAGAAAATGCAGCTTTTGTGAAAGCAGTACAAGTAAAAAATATTTATCTCCCTCTTCTCAATAATCATAATGCAATTTACATGCTCTGACATATGCATTCTTAATAAAAATAGCATTAGCAGTCATAGGAATGGTCCTGTTTTAATACACTTTGCAATACTAATGTTTTCAAGTAGAATCGATAGCAGGTGGGTTCAGCAAAAATAGGTGTCCTAGGACCTTTTTTTAATCTTTTAACTGTATTGCTATGTCAAAGACCTGCAATATTTCATCTTGAGAATAATAATAATAATAATNTAATTCCTCTATTTCAGTCATGAGTTTATGGATTTGCTGCATAAAGATTCACCACAAGCTTTTATTCATTTACTATGAGCAAAATTTCATGCAAGCATACAGCAATTATTTCACTTCTACAGCATCTAACCTAAGGATCTCAAAAAGTTAAAAACAGTCAGCTAATTAATTCTAACAACATTGCCATTATTTGACAAAGGTTATAAGAGTTCCACTTCAGCCACCAGCAAAATGCCTTATCCTCTGATGTGAAACACAATAGCTGACTGCGAGGTCTCAATAGAACAATATTTTGGGTCTTTTTCTACCCTGTGCTCAGCAGTTTCTATTAGCCAGTTGTAGACTATTTGGATCTTACAAAGTCAGGCATTATCTAGAAGGGGTTATCTAGATGTTTATCTAGAAGGGGTCAGGAAACACATGGTTCTTTGCAGAAGGCATAGACTTAAAAAAGCAAAAAACTTGGATTTAATCTAGACTATGCATGTTTGTCAAGATGTTCTTTTCATGTAAGCAAAATTAATCACCCATAGAGTTTGTTACTATTACAGTTTGGGACCCCTTAGTACAATTATCACACTAGTAATTTAACTGTTACACCATGAACATGCAAATGCTAGCTTAATTGCTAGCACATGTCAATATCTGTGTGTTTATAAAAGATATGATAAATCACATGCTTCTGGCAAGCACTTCAAAAACCAGGTTCACTAAGCATATGTTTGGCACAGCTAATTATAGAATCAACTACATTTGCAAAATACAGGAGTGCACAGTAATCTTTCTGAGAGGCGAAACGCACAGGAAGAAACTGTATGAGACCTTTGCTCATGCTGCATTTTGATCTGCTCTAATATCTGCTCAGCTTCTCAATGGTGTTGATGGACCACACAATGTACAAAGCCACACAGACGCCTCCTTTCATTCTATCTTCAGACTCTTCCTTTTTTTGACTCTCTGATTTGGAAGTTATTGAGAAACTGCATAGAATAGATGGTACACAATTGTATAGCTTACCACATTTAATATATGTATCTTACTTACTATAGCTTTTCAAACTTCGCAAATTGTATGCTATTTAGACCTCCTACTATTTAGGAATGCCAGACCATGCTCCTTAAAAAGACAGCGGAGAGGTCACTTAAAGCTTCATCAGCTCCACAATCACAGCACAGTTCATTCCCTGAAAGAACTCTTCCCTGTCCTCTTTCAGCTCCAACAGCCACACAATATCAAGATCAGAAGAACAACCTCTCTTGTTCACAGTTCTGACTCAGCTCCTGGGACAATTTTCTAAAGCTTGTCAGTTTGTGAGCCATGTCCTAAGATCCTGAAAAGCAGTGTACAGGGTGATCATGAATCATCATGGCAGAACTAAGCAAAAGACAAAGAGTGTGATGTAGGTGTGAGCAGAAGAAAGATGGAATGGGGAAAAAAAATAAATGTACAAGTGTATAGGTGAAAGGGGTTTTACTGCATCCTCTCCTTTCTCCTAAACGATTTTTGGCACTTTTTTTCTGTTTTCCTCCTACTTTGCGCCTCCTAAAACACTTCAATGCAAATTTTGACATTAAAAAAAAAAATCAGAAAATCTGCAAAAGGACCAGCTCTGCCTCTACTTAGAAGGAAATAAAAGTACTTTCTCCCTCCACCATCCAAACGGGAAGGAAAGCACAGAAGCAAAGAATTGTTTTGAATCTTCTTCAATAATTTTTAATTTTTTCTAACATGCTGAAAATGTGTCTCCTGCTTTCATCTTCCTTGTCTCTACTCCTTCCCAATGTTTGCTTTGTTCTCATGATAAAATGGTATATATCATTAGCTGTTTAATGTAGCATTTTAATGCACTTGTTATTGTTTGGATTTTTTTTCTTTCAGAGCTGTAGTGGGTACCTATAGCTGTTTACAAAGTATTTCAAACAATCTGAAACAAGCATCCTGAATGATTGAAGATTATTATGTAAGGGCACAAAGACTCTTTCAACTCCATAAGTTTTATAAGAACCAGAGGTAATCTGCTGCTCAGAGCTCTATTCCATGTCATGAAACCCACCACATGTGGCACTGGTTAACAGGAGTTGGCAGTCTCCAAAGAATGGTTGCAGAACCATGGTCTATTAAATTAATTGCTCTTTTAGCCCTAGAAGAGGTATTTTAGCAGAGAATTTACACACTGCATAACACTGTGTTAGGTACAGTAAGCTTTTAAACAGAATGGTAAGGATGTGGACCAATTCCATGACCGCTTAACTCTTCTCTGCTGCTCAGAGATCTCTGTGAAATTTAACAGTAGAAATACTCAGAGTACCAGATGGTCTGGAATTTAACTACACAGAGGACGGAGTGGGAGGGAAAGGAATCATCTTTACCTTCACTGGAATAATCAGACTGTATAACCGAGTTTAGTCACAATAGTATTTTTTCTTTTATTTTTCTTTTTTTTTCCTTTTTTTCTTTTTTCTTCTTTTTTCTTCTTTTTTCTACTTTTTTCTTCTTTTTTTTCCTATTGTTCTTCTTTCTTTTTACAAAAGATGCTGCTAGAAGGCAGCCCTGCTATCTGGCTCCAGGAAAGCAAAGCTGCCAAGACACATGGAGAAAATGGACCTGTCCTTGGACTGAGACAGTAAAAGGAAAAATACAACTTGTGTGTGCACAACCCATTTGACCACAGTCCCCTCAATTATCCTGACAACATTAAAGAAGACAGCACACAGAAATTATCTCAGCCCCCAGCTAGTTATTGCTACCAGCCCTCATACAGTTGTTCGCGTATTAACTGAAAAACAGAAAATCAAGTATTAAAGGCTGCCTGGAATGCCTCATATCAACCAGTGTAAAGATCAAAAATCTCTCCGTATTTTAGACAACATTGGTCCTAATTTCTTATTTAATGTGGTTCTGGCACCCAAAATTAAGTTCAAAAAAACAACAGTATTGAAAGGGCAAAACCACATAACACATACTTGGACACAAAGCAGGAATGAGGATTATACCCTAGAGATCAGAATAACTACACTCAATAACTGAAACTACATAGTAATTTAAAAAAAAAATTTTAAAAAAGGGTATTTTATGGTCCACCATTATGGTGCATCACCAGTGCTATTGCTCTTATATTTTTCACTCGATCAATACTTCCTGCATACACAATACTTGAGCTCCAATATCTAGGTAAAAGTCAGAGTCATATGGAAACTTTAAGCTCCAATCATTCAGTGATTAGTCATCTTTAATGTAAATGCTTACAAATTTTAGAGTACAAAAGGCAGTAGTATTCAAAGCTATTAGAGTAAATCAAATTCTTATTTTAAAGGAGTTTTATGCATATTTTAGGTTTGCAAGAATAAACAGCGACAATTTGCTCTTCAGAGGACTTAAGTAAAGAAAGCAATCATTAAATCCACCCAAAGCACAGACACTTGCAGACTCAGACACTCAGAGAAATGCTCTGGGAACCTTTGTATGGTCCCTCAAATGCTAAACATAGAAGGTTCCTCAGACATGTTTTTCTGGGCTCTGGTTCAAGTAATAAAGGATTTTGCACAGCTTTTAGCTGTTCCTGTGCATTGCGCGCCCTCTAGGGGCAAAAAACCCAACAAACCGCCCATATTATTCAATATTCTATCCTTTTCTCAGCTTTACTGTCAATATAAGACAGACCTTTTATTAAATGTGCTTTTCCCTATTTTCTCAGGGATTTCACCTTTTTATTTCATGCCACACCACAGTTGAACTTATTTATATTGATTTTAAATGGATTGTCACAATGCAACAATGACTATGCAGGTTCTATAAATTTTCATTGCAATTCTGTTGTAACTAAGGTAACTCATGCCATCCCTACATTAACAAGATAGTTACTTAGCCATAATCAATAAATTCCTCCCTTGAACAACTGCAATCTAAGCCCTATCCAAGTGCTACAGACACATTAAGGGCAATGTCCCCTAGTTTAGCACAATTTTAATGTAGTTTGCATAATACTGAATATGATTTTGTCTGAATTTTCTAGTGTGACTAGAACACAACGTAACGATAACCAGGAAGGTCAGAGGTTAGAAAAAAGAAGCAAAAAAAATTTAAACTCAATTAGTCAAGGACTAATCCTAACCATAAAATAAGGAAACAAAGAAACAATGAGTATACCTTTAAAAATATTTGTAAGCAAATTTAAGATTTTGGATGAGATAATGGCAATGAAAGCAAAATTCAAATTAGTGATCCAAAACAGATGAAAGTATTCAGAGCAAATATATGCTTACCCTAAGCCTCAGAGACTAGCAGATGTCTTACAGAAGGTCAAGGGATACCTACACAGGATATACACAGAAAAGGAGCAGCTGGTCTGCAGAGTGCCTTCGTCAGACAAATACTCTCTAAGATGGCAGAATTCTCCTAATTTCTATAAACCATCACACCAGAATATAGAGCAGGTAATATCCAATAAACTTCTACTAAATACTGTAAGTAGCCATGTTATGCTGTTAATTTATCCTAACAGGACATAAAGGCTTAGTTTTAGAGGTCTACATACTTAAAATGAGTTGACAGAGAGCTGCATGCTTGGCACATCTCCTGTAAAAAAAGAGATTTTGCTGACTTTGACAAAAAAAGGGTGTCTTTTTTTTATGCTATTACCAGTTTTTCAGACAATCTCTACCATGGACTCCACTCAGTTGTATTTCACTCAGCAGCAAGTAGCACTTGAACTGTTACCAAAAATAGAATTAACTACATTCTTTGTTTTTAATAAACCCGTTTTCCCATAACTGATTAAAACATTATCTTTATAATAATTTTTAAAGATAACCATTAAAATTAATGTATTCTGACTCAAGCACTTATATAGAATCTACAGAAAGAGGCTCAATCCTGGGCTTGTATAAGTAATATTTTTTCTTAAAGGTCCGTATTAATTTACAGATAGATCACTGTTAAACAGGCATCCTATACTGAATAGCTAATTAGTTTGGTGACAAACACAGAGTTAATTTGTCTTGTAGCACATGGTTCAAAAAATGCTTTAGCAAACACTGCATGTATTAACACTATTAAAGCTATTCTTTCAACATTATGGTATGACACAGCCCACCAGAGCCAGAGCTAGTCTCTGGACACTCCGGTGCCACACCAGGAGTGGGGAACAGCTGGGGCTTGGGTTCTGCCCACAGCTGAACCTGAAGAGCCACTTGCTCTATGGTGTCAGGCATCCGCTGCAACAGGGATTGGGCGAAGGAGTAAGGAAAAGGCTCTCCATTCATGAGGTTCTGTCAGGGCAAGGTTTATTGTGGTCAAACGTGTCAGGAGCGAACAGCCCCTAGCACCACTGTGCACGGGGTTAAATACAGTAACAAATTAGGGGGTGTACACAAACAACTAACCAATGGGGAATCTTCAGGGGAGGAGAAAAGGCTGGGGCCAGTTGGGGCAGGCGGGAGGAGAGGTCAGGTGACATGATCTAATGAGATGTCGAGGTTTAGGTTAGGGTTTAGGGTGAATGTTCCAAATGGGTGGAGCATTCAGGGATTAGCCCAAACGGGGATTGACAGTGAAGGTTTGGGAAGGAGAGGCATGGTTACAATGATGGACAGGGGAGGAGGGCAGGGTTACAGTGATGGGCATAGAAGGAGCTGGAACAAAGGGCAGGAAATACCGTATAGGGAAGTCTCAGGGGAGGATACAACTTAGGGGTAAACCACCTTGGGAAAAACATGGGGGTAAATCAGAACAAATCATTAACAATAAATAAAAATAAACTCAAACTGCAACAATAGTATGTTATGTACTTTACACAACAATAGTATGTTCAGTACTTTATGTACCTGAAAATTACCAGTTTCAATTATATTGAACATATTATATTCAATTATATTGAACATATTATGGTTATATAGATAAACTGCAGTATCTCCCCTTTTATGTGTATTGCAGCATTACTAACCTTGTACATATGAGAAAACTTTAGTATATGAGGTCTTAGGCTCACGGGCAAAATTTCTACCCTTCATAGCTAGTTTTCCAGTTCCAATGTCTATTATTCATTTGAAGTGCCTTCTTTGCCATAAAATAAGCACGTTTTGTAAAAACTTGGTGATTAATGCTTACAGCATGTTTTTGTTGTAGTTTTCCTTGGGTTTTTTACCAAACATGTCACCTTTGGAACTTCTTCCACAGTCTTCTTGTAATCAATGCAAATACCTGATTAAATATCTTCATGCTTCATGCTGTTTAAAATCTAACTGGAGGCTATGTGAATATTCATAAAGTATATTAACTTGATTTTATCCTGATAATTTTCCTCTGCATCTTTTGGCTCTCCATTTTAATGATAAGGAAGAGCTTTCCCTGGTAAATACTGTGTTTGATTTAAATTAAACAAATCACTCAAATTGACCTTTCAAAAACAAAACAAATTTGGTATTTGTAAAAAAAGAGCAAATCACACTCAAAATCAGATACTGCACAGGTTCTGTACATACTTGAAATAGTGACTTTAAAATTCAGATGGCAAATTTAGAACTAATATATGTACCCAGAACAAATGTATATCATATGTATGTGTATATAAAGAGACAAAACCCATACACATTGCTTTGCTGTCTTTCAGCCTATTTTGCTTACTTTGTAGGATGAGAAAAAATTCAGTTTTTCTGTATTGTGCATACACATGTGTTCCTGGTGTCATTACCTTACACCACTACCTTATACATAGACAAATATCCCTAACTAGTGTATTGCAAACCATACATTTTGTTATAAAATTGAACTAACATATACAATGAAAATTTATTTCTTTAAACACAAAATTTTTTTCTCTTGGATTATGCTTTTGCTTACTTTAAGCTCTTAAGAAAGCTGGATGATCTGCTGGTTTGTACTTTCTCATGTTTCATGGGAACTGACATTCTCAGACCAATTATTCATGTTTGTAATATCTTCCCTAATTTGTCAGACAAATCAGGGAAGCACTCAGCAATTTGTCAGCATTCAGACAAAAGCACATTATTAATTGGGGATTTTTTTCCCCCTGATTCATATACACTAAGTGTTGCTGTGATTCCTTTGAGAAAAATGCATACTAATGTTAAAATCTTCCATCGATTCCAAATAACAGTTTGAATACCTATTGCAAAATGCATATCACAGCACTATCATATGTGCCCTACTGATGAGTCACACTACCATTCTACATCAGCTGGTTCTGGCACTAGCAGTCTAACTGAAGCCTTGCTCATAACCAGGCAATTTAACCTAGCTCTCAGGTGGGTTTTACTGCTACAATAAAGAGTTTACTAAAGAGTCAGTTATTTTAAAAGCTCATGAATACCTAGCAGGCAGTATAGGTACACTCTCCACTGGTGAAAAACATACGAAAGGAATTGGTAAAATAAATTTAATATTTCTGTGAAAACATTGAAATTCCTTAAAGACAACATTAATTTTTCTTCAGATATTTAGTCAAATCAACTGAAATAGTTTAATAGTAATAGTTAAATAGTTAAATAGTAAATAATAGTTTAAAGAATACCCTGCCTAAATTTGCTGTATTTCATGCAAGAAAAGAGTATATCAGTATCTTTTTATTAAAAGAAAAAAAGAAAAAGGAGGATTTTTATATTTTTAACTTATATTTCTGACTTTCAAATGCAGTTTCAACTCAGGGAAGCAGCCAATATAGATTTAATTATATGGTAAAGATGGCTTAACTGCAAGCAAATTCAGTACCAAAAATCCAAAGAAAGCAGCCTTGCCTGAAATGTGCACGAATCAATTCTTTGCAGTGATTTGAAAAAAGCTTTAATACCTAGATTACTAAAACCAGAGTTGATAAAGCCCTGTATTCCTGTGGGTAAAGTTTTTCTGAAAAACTGATCATCTATAACACACTTCATTAAATCCTTTTTGCTTCTTCTCTAACTGACACAACTACTAGAGCTGCTTAAACTCCTAATGCTAACTATATTAATCTGTCATCTACTGAAAACTTTGACAATTTGAATTCAAAGTAGAATATTAAAGATCAGCTGACACCCTATGAAGATCTCAAAAAAACACATTTTAGACACAATGTTTTTGTATCACGTCTTTCTTCTGAATGTCTTTAACCTTCTTCCTCTTACTAGTTAAGGTGTGATTAAGGCAGGTCATCGTCCATAAAGTTGAAAGCATTGGGAAGTCAGTATTAGACATACCAGAAACAACATACCTAATTCACATTTTTACAATGATACTACACTCAAAAAAGTTTGTGTTAACATCCATAGACTGCACTGATCTCATAAAATATCCTGTAAGTCCTAAAGTTAATGTTCTAACCTCCATTTAGATTACTTTGATTTTTTTTTAGCAATTTCTCTTTTAAGAAGCACAGTGAGTGCACTCCATCAACATTGAGGAGACTTGTAGAGGAACCTCACAACAGTGCTGTAGAAGTGTCCCTGGGGATAGTCATCAACAGTAACTGGTCTCATTTTCTCTGCACATGGCATCCTGGCATTCTCTATTGCTGGAATGATTTTTAGGCTAACCAGTAGAAGAAGCACAAGCACACTGAACCTCAGTGATGTAATCTCTAGCTGCACAGCTCCTTGCAAGATGCTAACCATTGACAGAAGGTTAAGCTGTCACAAATAACAGTAAATTGCACCAAGGGTCAACTAAGTAAAAAATTAATAAGCTTAGCAATTTGTTCTGTAATTAAATGTATAAATGTTATTTAGCGCAGTAATATGAGAGGATGATAAAATAAGGTGTTTAAGATAAACGGTTTCAATAATGTTTTTTAAAATACTCTTTAAAATATCAACAGATTCATCAGCTTTGACAAAAAATATTGCATTAACAAAGATATAACAAGTCAGTAATTAAGGCAGCAGAATTATGGACTATGATGTTTGCATGTCAGAAATTTTACAACCAAACATTTTAACAAATTTTACTTTTGTTGATTTTCTGTATTTATTCTTATATAAACTGTATATAATTACTCAGAATTCCACCTAGAAGGAAGCACAGAATAAGCTTGTCATTTTATAGAACAAAATGCAACTTTTCTTATGGAAGTAATTTCACGTTTGCAGCAGGAGAATCTGCTTGAAACAAGAGATTTGTTTCAATTTGGCTAATACAACATTATTGTTTACCCAAAAGCACAAGGCATAGCTCTTTTTGTGGTATTTAACTTAAATCTTGCAGAGGTGCTGACAATATACGAACAGCAGCCAATTACCCTCATCAGAACTACTGCTCTTGATAGCACTGCCACCTGCTGTTCATCTTAATTTTGTTTCTTGCTCAATAGTTTTAAAGTACTGACTTTGAAAACTAATTTCACCTTATCTATAAGAAAGATATACAATCAACATTGATTTTTTTAACCATTTTAAACACCGTTTAACATGTGTTACAGATTTTTATGGCAGCTGATGCATAATTTTCTTCTTCTTAAACATGCTTTCTTAAACACTCAGATAATCACACTAAAGAAGCAAGATTTTCTGCCTGCTTTTTGGAAATGCTTGTTTAGGCTTCTGTTTATGTTTCTTAAGATATTTCCACATAATAAAAAAAACGTAAATAGTAAATAATCTAATTAAAATTTTACTAAATCATGTTGTTTGATTTTTAAGCCAACACACCTAGCACAGAAATTCAGAAGATGTTAGATGTATTTCTAAAGAAGTAAGTTTTATTCTTCAGAAAACAGACCTAGTAAGTTGTGGGATTTTATTATTTAAGTTAGGCCTTCAGCTGTATAGTATCAATAGGCTTCTGTGAATTCAATCAGAGGAGGCTATTAAATAATGAAAGACATATTATTACATTTCTTTTGCAACTCTCTTTAGAACTAGCCTAGGTTTCTGTACAGACAAAAGTGCAGACAAATTTTAAAATAATTTTATTTCTGAAGTTCAGATTTGGAACATGTACATACTTTAGTCTTGTAAGTTTGTAGAGAGAGAGAGAGAGAGAGAAAGAGAGACATAGATGAGGTGTATGTTTGTGGGGGAGTTTATAAATTTATTGAATTATATGTTTATCTGTTTAAGCATATAACACCGTCTTAAATCTAGTACTAAATTTCAGGTGTAGTAAGTAAGCCATGCTATCATGATGGTTGCCTTATACTGCTGCTCAGAATATTTTGTTGGAAGAAAAATGTTCTTTTCCAGTGCCTGGTCTTGAAGGCTGAATTCCAGGAGAAAAGTTCATTGCCAAATTACTAAAATGAAGAAAGTAGACTGTAGGATAAAAACCACTGACAATCTTTTGGGGCAGATGTGAAGACTCAAATTGAGGACTTGTTTCTGCTCTGCAGTGGATTTCCATAGCAAGCTTTTTGTAGCGGGGGGGCTACAGTGGTGGTTTCTATTAGAAAGTAGCCTGTAAGTAGTAGTTTCTGTAAGAAACTATCTAACAGAGCTGGTGCCAGCTCCAAGACAGACCCCACTGGCCATGGCTGAGCCCTTCAGTGACAGTGGTAGTGCCTCTGAGATACCTGATTTAAGAAAGTGAAAAAATTACTCCACCAAAGCAATTGCAGCCAGAGAGAGGAGCGAGCACATGTGAGAGAAGCAGTTTTGCTGATACCCAGGTCAGTGGAGAAGGAGAGGTAGAAGATTCTCCAGGCACTGAAGGTGGATTTCATATGCACTCTGAGGGTGCAGCCCATGGGAGGCAGCTGTGCCCCTGCAGCGCAGATCCACCTGCAGCCCAAGGATGACCCTGTACCAGAGCAGGTGGATGTCTGAATGAGTCTGTGACCTTGTGGGAAGACTAGCAGGACCTAGCAGGACCTCTGGCCCCATGGAGAGAAGTGCCCAGGCTGGTTCAGGTTTGTGGGCAGGATTTGTGACCCCAAAGGGGACCCAAGCTGTAGCACTGCATTCCTGAAGGACTGCAGACCATGGAAGGAACCCATATTGGAGCAGTCCATGAATAACTGCAGCCTGTGGGAAGGACTCATACTGAAGAAGTGCATGAAGCAGGGGAAAGATTTCTTCCCCTAAGGAAGATACAGCAACAGCGACCATAACTCCCATTCCTGCCTCACTTGCACTGCTAGGGACAGGAGCAGAGAGTCAGAATAAAGTTAAGAAATTAAGCAGGGAAGGATGGGAAGAAGCTGTTTTTAAGATTTGGGTTTATTTCTCATTATGCTACTCTAGTTAGATTGGTAATAAATTAAATTAATTGCCCCAAGTCTGTTTTACTCCTTACAGTAACCAGTGAGTGATCTGTACCTGTCTTTATCTCACCCCATGAAGCCTTTCATTGTATATTGTCTTCTCTGTTCAGCTGATGAGGAGAGTGACAGAGTGAGTTCATGGGCATCTGGCATTTGGGCAAAGTCAACCCACAACATACTTTTTATGGGAATTTTTTCTTCTTCCCACTATGCTGACTATGAAGAATCCCTTATGACTGCCCCTATACTGACAGGGAAGTGTAGATAGATAGCAGAGGGATTGGGCTGACAGAACAAGGACATTTGCAATGTTAAGACAGGATGGGAATATAAATTACATGTGTTAAGAAAAGAGTACAATAAGCAGTCATATGGTGATAGCAATGATTAGGTTTGACTGTTTAATTTGGAGAAAATACAAAGGAGACTATGAAAGAATTGTACTAGGAGTGACATGAAATAGGTGAGAAATGACTACTCACTCTATTCCAATACAGTAAGACTCAAAAGAGCATACTAGATGGCAGGTTCAAAGCAAAAACAATACCAGCAAAAAAAGCATGGTTTTTTCCAAACAACTTGCAACTCAGCTGTGGTGTTCCTTGCAATAGAATGCTATAGATGCTAGAAATCAATTATTTTTTAAAACCCCCAATTTTTTAAAACACTTTCTAGAAAAGATCGTTGACTGTTAATAACTATGAATGCCATCTCCAAAGTATTCTGCAAATTATTGAAAGTAGGTCTAAGTAACAGCTCTTGCAATCTTTAACACCATGTGATGTGTTTTCAATCACTGCCAAAGAAGTCATAGATATCGTGGACTTTAAGAATTGAGCAAATGCCAGCCTGAAAGCATACCAAACTATTTTGAGAAAAGTAGAATAGGAAATGACAACTGAACGACAGCAGCCTGGATGTAGCAATTGGAGTATCTATATTGAAGACCTAATTGTGATTGTGTGTGACAAAATTATGAAGTTGTGCAGGATGAATAGTGAGAAAGAGAAAGCAGTGTAATGAGCATGAAATCTATCCGTGTGTCTCATCTTCTTGTATTCTTTGTAAAAATTGTCTTATCTTCCTCTCTACATAATTGCTTGCACTATCCTGTGTATGTGCATGCTGCAAGAACTCAGTGCCAGGTACCTCGGAAGACCCTGCACATGCCTGTGTGTGAATGGAATGTGGTGCCAGCCACTGGAGCGGACCTGGGAATGTGGGTGCTCCTGGTCTGTGGCATCAGAGACTGGAGCAAGGAGGGGGATCCCAGCACAAGCTACAGAATAAGAAGGGGCCTCTCCTGTCACAGGCAGGAATAGTGCTTGTTTCCAAAACATATACTGGGTGGCACTGGTGAGAGTGAGCAAGGTCAACACTTTGAGTGGCTTGAGCAGGACCACAGGTCACAGCAGATAGAAGGTTAATATGATCAAAACAAAGAATTAACCCAGAGAAGGAACAGTTTTGTGAAACCTACTTTGAAGATCTAAATCTTTATCCCTGTATTGGTTCCACTATTTCTCACAGATATATTGAAAGTCCCCTTTTTTCCCAAAACAAGCAAAACTATCTTCCTAGTTTTAAAATATGCTTTAATTTAAGCGGTCATCCTTTGAACTTGAAACAAGCTGCATGAAGATAATAATGATTAAATTTAAAAAATAATTTGCAATCAAATTAATTAATTTTCAAATTAAAAAAATTATATCCAGGTATCATATAATTTCAGTTAAAAAAAAAAATGCTATCAGATATTTTTAATGCCAACTCTGGGCCTCAGAGAGTCTACAGAACAGGAAGAGTAACAGCTATTTCAACTCAAACTTGCTGCAAATATGACTTTACTGATCATGAGGAAGTACTTGCAAGTGGACAGTGAGAGATTATTAAAACCACTTCTATTAATAAACCCTTATTAAACAATTCATATACCAACTCAGCGATCACCTGAGAAATTTGAGAAACTAAATTAACCTGTCTAGAACTCAGGGAACCATGCTTCCAAATTCATAAGTGATCAATTAAACACAAGTGCTTAACAAATGGAACCAAATTAGAATAGGGAAAAAAATGAAAACCCAAGAATAATTTGGAAAATAAATAGAAAATCTTAATCAGTCACAAAGCACATATAATAATTTTACCAGTACTACAATTGCAATATACTATAATTGCAATACTATAATTACAATAATCTTGCCTCATCCCCACTCTAGACACACCACTTCTCTTCCTGTAGCCTTCACAGTTTTTCAGGTTCTGGAGACTCCAGCAGATTACTACACTATAAATACTCTCTTTTTGGATTGCACTTTGGGCTAGGTCATTGAATAGCTACATTTTTAGTGCCTTCATCTTTCCCCAATGAATCAAGATTAAGCAAGTTAAGCAAGGTGCAGGAGGGGAAAATGGGGCAGTGGTCAGGCATTCAATCTCACAGAGGAAGCAGCTGGGACCTTTCATAGCAGTGGTCCCTTCTGAAAAGTCACTTGCACAAAAAGCTGTTTGTGCTTCTGCCTTCCAGCTCTCCCTATTGTGCATACTGTCCCCACAAATTTAATTCAGGTACATTTATTAAGCTTCAGCACTCATCACCTCCCACCCTCACATCAGTTGCTTGAGGAAAATTTATTTCATAACCAATATATGACAAACCATTCATTTTTCAGGAACACGCTCTGGGCAAATTGGTACTGCTACATGCCTTTTATCTTGTCAGACACAGAATGCACTGCAGTACATTCCACTGCTGAAAGAAACTTCCTGTTCAGCTGACTGAAAGCATTTTGAGTTGAAATAATTCCTATTCTCCTTAGTCTTTAGACTGCTGAGGTCCAGAGTTAGTATTAAGAACAGTATTTTGGGGTTTTTAACTGAAATTAACTGATAAGTGTAAATGGATTTTTTTCATAATAAATACTGTCATACAGCTTTATTACAGCTCCTTCCTACAAGAAAGTAAAAACTCTCACCAAAAGGATTCCATCTCTTCAATACCAAGAAACTCGTATTTAGACCAATAGATGCTTTGGATCAGGCCCTTTAGAATTTGCCCAATTGTTTCCCAGGGAGGACTGCTTTGAAGATAATCAGGGAGATGCATAGGAAAGACACTAGTTGTGCTGTCCCAAGGACCTTATTTACAACTCCAAAGGATACTATTACAGAATGCTGAAGTGCCAGATAATACTGATTTCTGCTTCTCTCATAACAACTTTGACTCCTTAAGGCAAATCAAAATTTTATTTTGAAACTAAGAAGTGCAAAAAGCATAGTCTATTATAATGCACTAATCACAATATACATAAACTAAAATATTTGACAACACATTCCTTTCACACATCCAGTGTCTTACTTCTTTCACTTCCAATGAACAACTAAAAATCAGAGCTTCTTTTAAACTTCACCCAGCACATCAACTCTGAACAAAGCCTTCATGAAATATGGGTGGAATTGAGAGGTTAAGTGCAAGCCCAAATGAAGAACTAACAAACCTTCTTTCATAATGTTACTGTTTTACTGAAAAGCATTAAAAATAGATAATTCCTGTGTGTAACCTAGATGCAGCACTAGAAGGGTACAATCTAGATTCTCATTCTAAAGAATCTAGATAATATAAATATAAAAATACTAAGACATTATATTATTTTTAATAATTATATTAACCTAAATTAGAGTTATAGGGGTCTTTTTCAAACATCCACCTCAACACAGTTTATTAATTCAAATAAGTTTTTTAAGGTAACTCAGACCAGACAGAAGCACAGTCATCTCACTTCTTGCAGGCACTGCAAGGCACACTCACTGCAGGCACTCCAACACTTATTTTTCCCAATCACTGCAGTGCTCCCAGTGGCACTTATGTACATTCTTTACAGCACATGCAATTTTTTTCTAAAGGCTGCAGCACCAATGAATAGGACATCAGGGCATTCAGATATTACCCCCTGACTGCTGTCCACAGCAATCAGCAAGCATTTTGAAAAGACTATCATTAGTCAGTATCAACATGGAGCCATTTCTTTCAGGATCAGAGTAGATTTGTGATGCTGCATTCATTTCCATTCTCACACTGACAATCTCAGACTCCTGAAGCCTTGCAAATACACCTTTACAATCATGCGCCCCTCAACTGAAGAGCTAACAGACTCAGTCAAGTTGAATAAATACTGGCCAGTACAGGCTTTATTTTCTACAAAATTCAAGAACTATGGCACAGCCAAATCTAGCACACTTTGACCTTCTCAGTGAGTTTTACTTAGCTCTTGACTACACCAAAGCTAAAAACAGCTTTTAAAGCAAGTTACCATTACATATTCCCATTCTAAAGAAACATTAAACTGCTCTTAGCAAATTCAGTTCAGTGATTATTAAATAGCGATCTATATATTCACAAGAATTTGTAACCTTTTATCCAGCAAAGTAACTACATCCATTAGTAGAGACGAAATATTTTCAAACTCACAAGTTGGTACGTTACTGTTATAAATGACATATATAGTATTGGCTTTTCCATTTATGTATTAGCTTTTGCAAGTCATTATTGACCACAAAGATTTTGATATGGTATAATTTGTAATTCTTTTAAATTGCTTTTTGATACAGTATAATCTATAATCTTACATATGCACTGTGTATCTTACATAAATAGTAGGGTTATAAACATATCTCTTAGGCCTTAGCATAATATTAAAATAGAGATTATGTAATGTTAAAATGGTTTTATTTGTGTAACTGTCTCAGATAATGGTATGAAATAGCTATGTTGTTTCTCACATTTGTGGACTATCTTATCTGAATGATAAGACAAGAGTGACAAGGACCAGGACACCAAAAGAAAGATTTACTACTGACTCTCCAGTCATTAGAAAGTGTCAAAACAACAGAATGGGGCCTCAAGAAGAAATAAAATGTATTGACTTAATCTACAGAATGGCATGCAGACAAGTCAAAGGTTAAAACTAAGCAAAAGAGATCCTGGAACATGTAAACTCACAGGAATGTTTAAATATGTATAACCCTCATTAATAAGCATTTAACCAATGTAATTAAATGTACATAAGAAAATTGGTTTAAGCTAACAGTGTGCTTCTGGCAGATTGTCAAGCACCCCAGTGCTGGATATTGTCCCTTTATCCCTTATTAAACTTTTATTTTAAAAAAATTAAATAGTGAGCCATGTTTCTCACAGCTACAATTTTAAAGTCCCATTCAGTTTAGTATAGTTACTGGTATTTTAAACAAGGGGTACTAAGTTGCTTTTGTAAGGATGCACTGGAAGACGGCACAAATTCCACCAGAAGTACTTAAAATCATGGACCTTGGGAACTGCTGACATGATGTCAGGACAGAGAGTGTATCCAACCATCAGCAAGACATAAAACCTGCTTCCTGGTACTCTTTATTCATGTTCATACATAAACTTTTTCAATACTCTTGAATCAAAAATGACACTGCCCTTGAGTAATATGTTATGTAGATATATACATATACCTCTATATATAGATATTTGTATATACATATATACATATATGTAGGTATCTCAAGCTAAGACTCCATTGCTAAAACAGAAACTTGGTAGAGCTCCTGAGAGCCACATTTAAAAACAAGCTGATGACCAACTATTTTATTCTTTGAATACAATGCTGAATATCTCAAACAAAACATTAAAACTAAGATTCATATGAGTTATTCATGTTTAATACAAATCCAAGTGGGAAAACCAGTTATTACAGTAATGTAATACTGATGGAAGAACGGAAGAAGGGGCTAAGAAGGACTATTATATTTATAAAGGGGCTAGGAGGGATGGTAAAGGACAATTCCTGATAAAAACAAGGACTGATCCCCAGTCTGAGTAAGGACTAGCTGCCTGGAGCATTTTGAAGTGGTCAAAACTGCCTTTGTAGTCTGGAGAAATGTCAAGGGTCCAAGGAACATGCGTGAAGAACAGAGGTGAAAAGTTCAGCACGGAGAAAAGGAGCTTACTTCATCGTAAAGCCCCCGACCCACAACCACCAGGAGACACTGCGTGGAGGAGCCAAAGGCGGGGACTATGGAAATAATTTCCCAGCACTCATTATAATAAAACCCGCCTTTAAGGGGAAAGATTATGAATATGTATAAGCTTTTCGCAACTATCTTGACTATGAAATGTCTCTGTGTATAAAAGTGAGGTAAATCACGACAGCCACGCACGTTTGTAGTGGAGCGATCCCCCGTGCGTCCTGCGCACTGAATAAACATACCTACTGTTATAAATTGACGCGAATA
>VWZP01010691.1:0-52301 GCA_013396995.1 Dicaeum eximium
CTCGGGGCCGGGGCACGTGTCAGAGCCCTGTCAGTGGCCGGCCATCCCGGGCTGGCACACGGCTGTGTGAGCGATGAGCGCCGGGGGGCTGTTACCCGCCAATTACACTGTGGGTTTATTGTTCGACCGTGTGCCTGCTTTACGACATGAAAAGCTTTCGACAGTTAAATGGTACTAATATTAACCTCTCCCTCATGGGCTCTAACAGTCTCCCACCATTAAAAGTGTGATTAACAAATTAAGTCATCTGGAAGGGATTGGCATGTGGTGTTAAACAATGGTATAATGAATTTTTTTATGAAATCTGAACCCCTGGCTGCATGGAGAGAGGAAGCCCTGTTGCTCCTGTATGATAGCTATGGCAGCAGCTAAGTGCAGGGGGAGGACTGAGCCCTGGCATGGTGCTGGTTGCAGGTTCCAAGGGTGAGGAGGAGGCAAATCAGGATAGCACAGAGGCTGGCGAGGCAGACAGGCTGCCTGGGCCTGCCTGAGGCTCTGGGGTTCCTCATGGTCCTCACTGAGCCAAGGGCTCTCCCCTGCTGCAGGGGCACAAGCTGGCTGCTGTTGGACTTTGTGGCTCTATGTACTGCTTGTAACAGACAGAGAGGCTTGGAAAAATGGCTGTTGAGGAGGCTGCAGGCAGTGATGGAGAATGTGCTCTTGCCTAGGATGGACACCTGGATGCCCTGAGCACATCCCCTGTGGGCATGTGGATGGCAAGCACTGCGATGTGGGGCCAGCCTGGAGTGAGGCACTCCTGGCACTCCTCTAACCTGCTGGTGCTAACCACTTAACACACTGTACATGGCAATTCTATTCTGATGTGGGAAACCTTTAAAGTAAATACACCTGCTGGCAGGTGGCTCTAAAAAGCTGTTACTTGCTTCTGAAAAGCAATCCAAGATTGCCAGTAAACAGCCTATTTGGGAATAAGTAGGGGCTGGGGCTGGCAGTTCCCTCACAGTATTCCCTTCTCCTTCTTTCCCCTCTTCTTTTGCTCTCATTTCCTGACCTGTTGATGGTCTGTGGTGGGGCTCAGAAGCTGAACCACCACGAGGAGCAGCCCCCGCTCTTGCCCCCTCCAGCTGTGTCCCGGGCCCGTGCCCAGCTCTGGCTCTGCAGGGTCCCAGGAATTGCCAGCATGGAGAGGATGGTGCCCTGTGTGGCTGTGGGAAATACACACTGCCAAACCAAGATCCTGACTGAGCAAAGGAATCAGACAACTTCTGTTCGTGCTGGAAACAGAGCTGGGGTCTGTGGAGCTGGGAGTGGCAGAGCCTCTGGACAGGGGCTGTGCTGGCCGGTGAGGCCAGGGGTGCTGCAGGACGAGCTGGGACAGCGTGGCTGGTGACATACGGGCTGGCCACGGCCACGGCCACCCTTCCTGCCGCTCCCCGTGTCCCGGCCCCGCAGACCGAGCGAGGGATGGAGGGCACAGCTCTGCACTGGGGCTGCTCTGCTCCCAGAGCTGATGTTCTTGGGGACAAGAGAGGGCCAGAGGCTCCTCCAGCCTTGAAGGAGTCACTGTTTGAGTGCTGGCAGAGCCATGTGCTGCGCTTCAATGAAGGCACCGAGAATATTCATATTGTGATTTATTTATTTCTGTTTCTCCATTGATTTTAATTAAGTTCACTCTCTCCTGCCAAGCCTGGGGAACACAAGCAAAAATTGAAAATGTTGAAAGTCAGCTTGCTTTTCACTTGAGTCTTCCCAGCCTTCCAGAGAACAGAGGGAAGGGGGTCTGTACCACCACGGGGGCATTTCCCGTGCTTTGCTGGTCCCAAAATAATAAACATAAAATTAAAATCCTGTTAGGAGAGTCACAAAAGCTATTATAGCTCAGCAGCTGATATTGACTGTGATCAAATCTTTTATGTGATTCACAGCATTCTGGCTGCTCACGTTCACACCTTGATCATGTTAACTCTGGTTTGATTTTTTTTCTCCCACACTGAAACAAAGCAAAAAGAATGACAAAAGAATTCCAATCTAATCCTGCTTTATCAGTTTGTGTTGTGCTTTTGCCACGAGCAGCAGTGTCTGGTGCTGCTGTGTGGCCGCTAAAGACAGGATCCTCCTGGGAACAGGGGCTTGCTCTGGCAGGGGATGTGCCATCCCTGTCCTACACAGCCTTGGGGCTGCTGACCTGGAAAACCCTAGAGGGCCCTGGCCAGCAAGGGTGTCTTTGCCTACGTTGTATCCATCACTTGGGGCACACCAGGGATGATGCTCCTGTCCAGGGGAGTGGCAAGGATGCTCTACAGGGCCCCTTTCATGGAGTCATGGGTGATGTTGTACTTCTGCAACCTGCAACTTTTAAATAGTCTTTACGTGTCTCTTGAATGTTTCAGGCAAGCAAAAGCAGTCCCCAAAAGTTACAATCCTTAAATCAGAAACTGCTTTAAAGAACCTGAGTTATACAGTTATCTATCTTCATGATATTTCTCAAAAGTTAGCCTCATTCTTCATATCAGATAGGGTGATAAAAGGGTAAGGGTACCTCTTATTCAACTCTAATTTTAAGTAATACGGTCATCAAATTAGACACGAAGAACTAGGAGACCTCTGCAAAAATTCTGAAGGGATATAAACCAGGGCAATTTACTGTTTGCCAGCCTGTGGTCTCCTCTAGTCATCGGCAGTCATGGTGACTTGGTTTCTGATAGATGTCTGGAAATACCTGCACTAATCTCTTTAGAAAGTTTAATGAGCTTGGGTCGTTCACTTTTTGAAATATTTTAACTTCTGGGGAATAAAAATGGCAAGATTGTTGGAATAACACTCCAGGTCACATCCATCTCCCTTTTGCTAAAGGTCTGGATTCTCTACAAGCAGCCCCCCTCCAGCAGAAGGTGAGCCCCCTCTGACCAAGGGATTAATGGGAACTTCTTAGAGCTGTCAGGAAAGGAAACATGTGCCAAGGTTTGCTGTATTTGATCCTTTCCTCTCTGTGGTGATGGTCTGCTGAGGAATGACCCTCATGCTGCATTTCATGCTTGCATTGGCTGTAAGATGGCGCTTCCAAGCCAGGGCAAAGCCCAGCCAGCGTGGCTCACAGCGGCGTGCTGTGGCCCTGCTGATACCATTGTCTGGTGCTGCAGTCTCTGGTACTGCTGTCACCACTGGAGTGGCCTAAGAAGCAGGGCATCCCTGGACCGTAGCAGTCCAACCAAACTCGGAGTGTTTTGGGAAGAGCTGGCTGCTCTGCGAGCTGCTTTGCACTTTGCTCGCCATGGGCCCAGCAATGGCACCCACCACACCAGGGCACGGTGGCCACATCAGTGCCTGCAGCACTGAGCTCACCCTGCCATCATGGCAAAGCCTTATTTATGCTTTCAGAGCCTGCTAACTCACAGATAATTAATGTCAGGAAGCTGCCATGGTGCCGTGGCTAATAGCTCAGCAAAAGGAGACACATTGGTCAATTAGCAGCTATTGGATCTGACAGTAACAGCAAAGGGCAGATCTGGCTGCCAGCCCCTCTGTCCCACTCCCTCCCTCCCTCTCTCTCCTCCTGCTGGTGCCAGGGCTCCAGGCTGCAGACGTGGAGACCACTGGAGGGTGGGAAGGACCCAGAGCCACAGCCTTTGCCCTGAGCTTGCTGCAGCTCCATCGAGGCTGGCGTGGACACCAAACGCCCGGCAGAGGCACAGGTATGTCCTAGGCATCACCTCGCCACCCAGACATGGGGACAGGCTGGAACAGCAGTGAATCCACTGCAGTGACAGGCCCCTTTACTGGGAGATAAGCTGTTTTCCTCTGGAGAAACCCACGTTATGAATTTTGCAATATTGTTAAAGTATTAAATTAGAAAGAGACCTCAGAGCAACAGAGAAGTAATATCTGCATATGTGAGGCCTCCAACTCTAGGCACAGCAATATTAGAGGATTTGTAGAGTTTAATGCTATTCTTTCATCTCAGGACTGCGGCCATAAAATGAGACACCATGATTCACCTGAAAATAAAAACGTACAGAGGATGAGGCTAGATCTGTTCTATCCCCTCCGAGGGGATTGTCAGTGACCCAGCCTGCTGTTTGCTGTCACAGCTGTGACACTTTCCTCAGCACAGCATCCATCAGCTCTGCAGGCAGTAGGGCTGGGGAGATACCCATTTATTGTCAGCTATTGCTGGTAAGGGTGATCTGGGGCCCAGCTCCCTGTGCTGGGCCAGCTGTGAGCAGAGCAGACTTCTGAGACCTCCCAGGCTCTGCAGGCCACCCTGTCCTTGGAAATACTAGGTGTTTCCAGGGCTGTGCTCTTTCCTCTTTTGGTGTCAGGAGCTGGGATTAGTTTTTGTGAAAAACGCCATTCACTTGTGTTTAAAATTTTTAAAGTTTAATAGTAAAAAATTTAAGGTAGTATAAATTTGGACAATCAAGGTTAGGACAATAAAAGAGACAATAAAAAGCAAAGAATTACGTCCGGGTACTTCTCTCTCAGGAAAAGCACAGAGCACTCACAAAGGACTGACCCTTAAAAATAATAGCCTGTTGCATATTCATATTTCTTCATACATGATTCAAACATTCCTCTCAAACAAAGGGTGTCTTCTGTTTAATCTCTGTTCCTCATCTCATGGTGTAAATCAATTTCTTGGCTCCTAAGAGTCTATAAGGAGGCAAAAATTATTTTCTCGGGATTTTGGTGTCTTCTTGTTGTTATCTTTGTGCAAAGAATTTCTTGGTTATCTTATCTGTTCCTTGAGCTAGTTACAAAAGTATCTTACATCACATAGTTTCTATTTTAATATTATGCTTTAACCAAAAAAAAGATTTAAAAGATTAATACAGCACTACAAATATTAATACAACATAACTTTCCAACATAACACATATAGTATTCATTCTAATATTTGCAAAGAGCCAATAATATAATATGCATTTTTCACAGTTTTGCTTTTCTATAGCAAGAGACTCTGATTACACTCAGTCTGCTTCAGAAAACTGATGCTTTAATACTCAGTCTTGTCCAATGAGGGCTATTCCTAGAATAACATTTAATTAAGCACTCTGGCTCTCTGTCTGTGGTGCACCACTGATCTGCACAGGTGCACTAATCTTCATCAGCTCTTTTGAAATCAGCTGCAACTGAAATTAGAATAAACTATAAAATTTATAGGCTGTTTCCTTCCTTTGTAATTAGCACCATAAGGGTGTGATGAGAGGCCTCAGGCCAGGGGAAGGAGCCATTGTGTTTTTTACGAGTACCTGTCTTGCTCTGCAGCCTGGCCCAGCATCATCCCCCCTAGATGGAGCTCTGCAAAAACGTTTAGAAGCCAGGAAACAGAATTCTCCTGTTCAGAATTCTGAGGTTGCCCTGCAGTGCCCGTGGACTGGTCATTAGGAAAATCTTGATCTTTGTGCCAGGGTGGGCAGGAGCCAGTCCCACAGTGTGCAGAGGGAGTGAGATGGGGCTGGGTGAGGTGAGGGCAGGTGAGTGCTCCGGATGGGCACCCCATGGGTGAGGGCTGAGCAGCCCCAGCAGAGAGAGCCTGGCCCTGTGGCCAGTGCTGTTCCCTCTGCTCTGGCCCTGGGAGACTCTGGGCCTCTCCTCAGTTCCAGGGCTGTTTTCCCAGAGACCCCAGTGCTGCCTTTCCCCTCCTCTGGGCAGAAGGAGCAGGGGGATCAGCATTTGCTTTGTACAGGGTGAGCTCCTTGGCACCAGAGCCCCTCTTGTTATTTCTGTGAGTGCCCCCTGGCACTTTGCAGCTCCCCCTGCAGCTCAGCAGAGGCTCTTCTTCAGCCTGAGCTGACAGCAGGGACTGTGCGCACTCCAGACACCTGCAGCCCCCTCCCAGCACTCCCTCCTGGAATTGTCATGGGCACATAACACAGTTCAAGGCTTACTATACTCCTAGAGAGAAGCAAGCTTTGCAAGGTCCTCCCAAGCCAAATTCCAGCTGCAGAAGAGTTAGCTCTTGTCAGGGTTAGTGACCCTGAGCAGCCGCTGGCAAGGACACACAGGACAGGGTTTGCAAGTTCAGCTCTTGGCCTTTTTGGGGCACCTTGGCTGCTGTGCCAAGAGGAGGAGGAATGTCATAGCTGAGCCTGGAACATTTTGCAGCGGCATTTCTCTTAGCAGGTTTATGATCTTTTCTGCCTCAGCTGGGAAGCCAGCAGGACTGAATAAATCTCCAGGCCAACAAAAGCATAGGATGTTTTTACAATTGCCAGGATTTTATTAATTTACAAGTACATTATTGCATTTCTTCCTTCCTAACAGCAGCTTCCACTTAGATGGGAAGTCCTTTAGTGTATTTGGGTTGCAAAGCCAGTAAAACTCTGCAAAGGGTCACCTGCCAAATATTTGTTCCATTAATTCCGGTAACCTGCAATTGTGAAAAGGTGAATTTGATGCTTTCATTTGTCAGGTATTGCAGTTCTTTGCAGAAGGAAGAGACTGTCAGTCACCTCCATGCAATGGGAGGCCCTGGCTCTGGGAGCAGAGCTGGCTTTGTCACCTGGCTAGTGGAACATGAGGCTCTTGCACAGCCTGCAAGTTCCATCAGCACTTGGTGCAAACACAGGCTCTTTCTCATTCACATCTTCCTTAAGTTCTTGGTATTTCTGGCATAAATACATACTGGCACCTTCTTTGAAAGGACCCAGTTGGCATCAGAACCTGAAAAAGCTGGCCTATTACCATGATACTTCTCACTGCTTCTGGAGTGAAATACCTCTATTTTTATCGGTGTTTTGGGACCTGTCAACCCCTCCCATAACAACAGCTAAATGAGCTGCAGAGACCAGAGCAGCAGGGCGGGGTGTTCCTGGCTGGCAGGTGTGTGGGGATGCTGGCAGGACTGCAGCTGTGGCCTGGGCAGGTATGCTTCTTCCTCAGGGAGGGGAGGAAGGCCAGACCTGAGCTGCACCTCCGTGGCAGACAGCACACAAAGCAGTGCCTGCAGGAGCCTGTGGGGACAGGTTCCATTTGACTCAGCAGAAGCTTCACCACCCACATTTTCACAGCCACTTTGGCAGGTTGCTGTGCCCTGTACAGGCAACGGTCCAAGCACGGCCCTCACTGGCAGCTTTATGCAGCCCCTCAACTGAGCTGCTTTCTGCTGCCACTGAGTCAAGGTGGGCATCAAATGGAGCTTGTGTTACCATTTGGGCCCTGTGCCATGACAGGTGTCTCTTCTCTGCAGCCCAAATGCCCCTGGCCATGGGTTCTGTGCAAGCTGTGGCTTTTGTTGTGCATCTGTGGGAGAGCCCGGGACAGCTTTGCAGAACTGAGGGCCAAGGGTGCTTTTTCAGCTGTTCTCTGTCCCTGAAGAGCTGCAGTCCCAGATGGATCTTTTTTTGTCTTTGTGAGATGGACCATGAAGGAGGAAGATACATGGGCACCCCTGACACCTGTCCTGTAGCACCCTGGAATGCTGTGGGAATCTGGGATGTGGGATCTGGTCCAGCAGTTGAGTGTGGCCATGAGGCTTCCTCCCTCTCAAGCCTCTGTAAGCCAATGGGTTGGTGTGGCAGGCAGGGCTCCTCCCCCCTAGGTAACAACAACTGGGAAATATCTTCAAGTGATTAAAAAATTTAAACAGGTTAATTATTAAAAAAAAAAAAATTACTTCTGTGGGTACATTTAAAATACAATTAATAATTTATCAGAGAATTTTTGTTCAACAGTGAGAAATTAGGAGGCTTGAAACTCTCCAAAATTTTGTCTGCTGGGGAAAACGTTTAAATTATTTCTCCTCCTTCCTGCGAGTGGTGTTAGAGGAGCAGCAGCAGCACCAGGCAGCCCCAGGCCTGCACACGTTGCCCTGTGGCTCAGGAGCAGGGTCAGGGGCTGATGCAGGTTGGGTGCTGCTGGGCAGGGGCCACCTGGGCATTGGCTCACAGGCCCCACACGTCCTGCAAGGGCTGCAGAGACAGGCGACCTCAAGCCCTGCGTGGCACTGAGGGCTCCTGTCCCAGTGCCTGGCACGGGGCTGCATTTGGGGTGGGCGACGGGGCCAGCAGGTCAGGGCAGAGGGAGGCTTTGGGCAGGCTGAGTGCCACCACCAGGAGCCCAGCCCAGCACGTAACTAGCCCTAGGGAACGTGGCACAGGTGGAAATGAGAGAGTAACAGCTGGAGCTCGTTGTCCACCCCATGAACAGCTCTGTGTCCCACCCATACCTGAAGGGGTGAGCAGTATGAGCTGCTCTGAAAAATCCTTCACTGTCTGTGGAAATGCGCTTGGTTTTACAGAAAAAAAAAATAGTGAATTGAAAATAAATGGCGTTATTAGCAGAAAGGGAGTCCCTAATTAACCAGATATAGTCCATTACTGTAGCCTTCAATTCATTAAATTGCATAATTACATAAAAACACTGTTGATGTGCTATTCAGTATATCTGGTATTGTCTTCCTAATAATTAGCTCCATAATTGTCACTTTGACAGGGTAATTAAAAATGTTTAAAGATGTTGTGTCAGCCTGTTCTCCTTTGCTGAGCTCAGTTGGATGTCTCTGGAAGATGATTTTCTACCCGACTCTACCATGGTTTTGTATTTGATTTATGCCAATGTGTTACAGGAATGACCAGGCTCATGGATTACTTTGATGTTCCTGTTTGGCTGATTTTTAAGAGTAGGAGAAAAATAACTTCAGAAGTCATTTTCATTTACTTTTAGGAAATCTGTGATCCCATCCCCTGGTTCATGCTACTGGTGATGTGACTTTCAGTTTTATGGGCAGAGTGTTGTGAAATCTGACATTTGTAGCCCTAAATCTCAGCTCTGTTTGCTGTGTAAAACCCTTCATTCGACATCCATTTTTTATGAAGGGATGGAAAAAAGCAGGAGATGAAGGCTGTAGCTGTGAGGTGCGTGGCTGGGTGTGGACAGGCAGCTCTGCCAGAGCAGGGGGCTGTGCCTGGCTGTGACAAGGCTTCAGCTGGGCTGGGGCTCAGCTGTGACATAATGGCAGGGAGATGCTGCAGGGAAGCACAGCACTGGGGGGTCCCTGTGCCACTGGAGCAGAGCAGGGGACACGATGCCCTGGGCATGGCAGTGGGGAGCATGACAGGAGCCTGGAACTGGTAAATTAGCTCTGGAGACAGCCCAGGAACGGTGCCAGTGTCGTCCCAGGAAGGGAGCCTGGTGCTGGGAATGGGCTCTTATGGAGGCAGTTTCTGGAGCCTTTCATGGCAGGCACTGGGGGCTCTGTGTGTAACAGCAGTGATTGCCACTCTGGATGGTCAAAACCCTGACTAGTTTTCCTTTTCAAGGAAATAAACTCTGATATTCGTTGCTGAGAAGTGATAAATTAATCTATCCTCAGACCCAGGAGCTTTGCCAGCTGGATTTTGGCTGGATGAGAGTCTGTTTGTGAAAGCTTTTAAGGATTTTTGAAAATAACATGTTTTGAATCGTTAAATGAATGAAGTGATCTGGTCTTCTGGAATAAACAGTAATCACATGGAAGTGAAGTTTGAACTTCTTTCTTGGCAAAAAAAAAATTCTGACACTTCTTTCTTATTTTTACATTTATATTTATATTTATTTTTGTTATTGGACTGTCTCTTTCACCACATATTCTCTGCCGCAGCAGGCTCTGTGGAGACCATAGAGACACCCCAGTACCTCCAGCACTGGGCAAGGGAGTCCCCTCACAGCTGTGCATGTGTCTCCTGTCCAGATGGCCCCATTCCACCACTCTGCAGCCATGGTTTGGATTCAGTGCTCATAATTGCTTCACTAACAGAGAAACTTTACAATCTGTTGCAGGCCATTATATGCAAACCCGTGCCCAAATAATTGACCCCCTGCCATCCAAATTGCAGAAGTGCTTGAGTGATTTGTAATCTTACAGAAAAGGTTTGTATTCAAAGCATTTCAGGCCTATATGAAAATATAATTGACAGTGAGATAACAAGGTGTAATTTGGTGGTGGCTCTGTCAGGAGGTGATGGCACACCCACCCAGCGCTCTGGATGTTCTGCAGCTGGCAGTGGGTCCCTGGAGCTCTCTGGGGCTGAGCTGATGCCATTTACTCCTCTGATCTGCCTCAGCTGCCAGCCCCATCTCGCCCCCCCAGCCATGCCTCAGGCAGCTGGCAGAGTGTGAATGCTGGGCTCGAGAAGGGGTCCAGGGCTTGGGCTGGTCCCCAGGAGCCACCTGCCCACCCTGCAGGGCCCAGACGGCCTCCCAGTGCCACCATGCACGGCGGTGGCTGTGGCTGTGGGAGGGGGGCTGGTGGCCCTGTGAGCCACGGCCGGGCCATGTGGCAGCGGTGCCAGCCCGGCTGTGCCAGCCTTGTTTGTAATGAGCCTGCATGTGAGCAAATCCTGAGGACACCGAGGCAGGGAATGCGACACAAAACTGTGCAAAGGTTTCTAGAGAACCAGCAAGGTCTCCTGCAGGATGATAGATCTCTTTAAGTCATAGGAGGAAAGGCTCCTACAAAGAGTAATAAATTCATAAATTTCTCTAGTCACCAGGGTTATTTCCAACAAAAGAATTTATTGCCTGGCATACATTTCTCTGCTCACAATAATGAGATCTGGGCTCCAACACGTGACATTTATGACTGGCATTATTTTAAAAAAAAGGAAAAGACATACAGTCTTTGAGGAAAATATGTGGAACAAATCTGCCGTTCACATGTACAGTATATTCATACTCCAAACACTGCAGGCTGAGCTGGGCTTCAGCCAGGGAACCAGCAACACTTTTGTGGATGTTTTCCTGAGAAAATGTGCTGCAGTGGGACTGCTGACCCTGGATGGTCTCCAGTCTGCTGCAACCCCAGCCACCACCAGAAGTTTTGAAGGTGCCCTGGGCTCAGCCGTGCCAGCAGCCAGTGTGCCGACAGGGCATGGGGATGCTCAGTCCCCCGAGGCAGACGCCAGCAAAAGGCAGCGGCAAAGGATGGCACGTCTCTCTGCAGGACGGTCACTTTTACGTTAGATTTGTAGGAGGAAAGCACAGGCATTACTGCGCAGCAGGACTGGTTATGCAGCTCCAGCCCGGGGTAGTGTTTACTCAATAAAACAGATGAAAACAGCGTCTGCAGCAGCAGCGAGCACAGCAGCAGCGGCAGCTGCAGGGCCGGGCCGAATTATGCAGATATGTCTGCTGGAGGAGGAACTCAGCCTACCTTTGTGTCTTGTAATGAAACTTTACACTCGCTCAGTGCATTTTAATTAACTCTCTGTGCCCCTCCTGCCTGCAGGAGGCATCCAAAGGCTCTGCGTGGTGCTGGCAAACTCGCGGCTTTCTGCAGCCTCTGGGGCGAGCGCTTCCAGAGCTGCCGGGGAAAACCATCATCCCCAGCTCTGGGATGGGCCCTGCCCGGGGCGGCTCCTCAGCAAACTCCGGAGAGCATCCCAGTCCTCTGGGAGCGGGATCCAGCCGGGCGGGGGAGAGGGAGAGGCTTGTGCAGGGAAAACATGGGTTATTGCGCAGGGAAAACACGGGTTATTGCGCAGGGAAAACCCTTCCGTGGGAGAAGGTCAAGATGTGAGCCCACTCTGATCAGATGGAAGATGCAAGTGTCTGATCTGGGGCTGGGGGGGAATGAACAGAGGCTGGCAAAGCGTGCAGTTACCCTGAGGTGTGACACAGACTGCCCCTCTCAGCCTCCTCTGTGTGCAGAGCATTGGCCCTCCTTGATCCAGTGCGTGCCTGCAGAGTCCAGTCCTGTGGCACGACAGAAACTGTCTGCAAATGTGACTGTCAAAGGTGCTCGCTGTGTTCATCCCTCATGTTCCTCGGTTATATGGACCTCAGTTATGTCAGGGAAAAAACCTAGGAATTATACTGCAAAGCTGTTTGCAGGATAAATGCATCTAATGGGATAGGATTTATAAATTGCAGTGATGGATTTTGGTGTGATGACACCTCTCTCTCCAAGAGCACTTTGACTAGGGAAGGTAATACTTCCCCAGGGAGCACTGCATGCTCTACTTGTGCTCCAAGGGATATGTTCTGGGAGTTAATCCTCTGAAGGGAAGGCTGTCAATTATTGATACTTCGTGTTTAGCTTTCCTACAAAGCTAGAAGTCTTCTGGAAGCCTTTAGATTAGCAGAGGGATTGAATAATTGATATTACACAATTTATAGGATTTTGAAAAATTCACAGTGCGGGTTGTCTGGGGAGGAGCCTAATTAAGGTGCAGTTCAGCCAACCCACCTCCCTCCTTGTTCTGGACCCCCTCAATCTGGGAGGCAGCAGGTACGGAGGGAACACAAGGCATTTGCATTGTGGAGAGAGGGAACAGAGTGACAACACTGCATTTGCATTTTTACTGTGCAGAACAGAGGTAAGGAGAGAAATAAGGGAAACATCCCAGACAGCCCAGACCACAGCATGAGGTGTTCCCTGCGTGGGGTAGGTGTCTCAGAACCCACCTGCAGAGTGCCAAGGAGATGCCATCCTGCTGCAGGTGGTGGGATGCTGCACCCTGGACCAGGCTGTGTGAATGCAGAGAGGTGAAGATGGGGTCACCCCCGAGCTGCACTGGCACTGGACAGAGCTGTGTCTCTGCACCCACTCTGGAAAGAAGTCTGTGGCACTGGTGCTGGACACGGCAACACTCTGCAGGCTGAGGGAGCCCAGAGATCAGCTGGCAGCCACTGGGCTGTCCAGTGCTGGCAGTGCACATCACTGTTCTGCCTTTTCCTACTTCTGAGCCTGGCATTTATTGCTCGATCCTTTAATTCAGCTCAGCAAACAAGCTAAGTCTGATATTCCTCATGGCATGCATGGTCTCCCTGTGAGCACCAGTGCTGAAGACAGAACTGTTTAGGGTGGAGGGAATTCATAGAGCACCTGCCAGTCAGCACTGCCCCGAGGCAGGGACTGAGGCCCAAGGGCTCTGTCAAGGTGTCAGGGCTCTTCCAGTTGTTGCAAAAAGCCACACGTGCCAGAGAAAATCTGCTTTGCAGGACCATGCTGGATCCCCCTGAAAGAGCCCTGCAAAAGCCTTGTGGGTGGGCACTGTGGCCCCTTCCAGAGGATTCCTGTTCCCAAGGTATTGGGGCAGACCCTGGCAGTGCTGACAGAAGTGCCTCCTCCGTGTTCAGAGAGGCCAGAGCTGCCTGGTGTCTGCAGAGTCCTTCTGCCAGTGCCTGGACAGTGCTGCCAGGACAGAACAGGTGGGATGCTCCAGGGTGACCCACAGAGCATCCTGGGACACAGCCCAGGAGGCACCAGCCCTCCCAGCTCCCAGAGACCCCTGGCCCCAGGCACAGCTGTGGTGCCTTTGAAGAGGGGAGCCCGGAGCATGTTACTATAGTTACTGCAGGCTCAGGGTAACAAGCACAGAGATATTTAAAAATTGATTGTTCCAGCAACAGCTCATCCATGTTTGGCAACATCAGGCACATGATGTCAGCTTGCTGCACTGGGCTGCAGCCTCTGATATCCCCGTCTGGGAATTGCTGATGTTCAGGGAGTGCCTGCTCCTTGGAGACTTGCACAGTGGTCTGTCAGTGAGCAGGGGGAGGCTGGAGGTGCTGTGGGGCTGGATTGTTGGGAGAGCTGTGCTGCAGTGCTGAGCCTGGTGCAGGGACTGTGACTGCTGCCAGGGTGTGTGTGTGAGGAAAAGGCTTTTTGTCCTCTCTTAATACATCACAGTACTGGCTACAGATGGATACTTCAGCAGCTCTTAGGGCTGTACAAGGCAGCTCCCTCCTGCAGATGTGGCCCTGTGGCCACCTGCTCACAGAGCCAGCACTGCTCTCTGCCCACCTGGCTGAGCCAAAAATCACCAGGGAGCCAGCAGTGCCCTGTCCCTGCCTGGCTGTGGCTCCTCCTGGGCTTGATGTGCCAGGGCTCTGCTGGCTGGGGCTTGCCAGGGCCAGGAGCAGCTCTGGAGGCTCAGGAGACAAACGTGTGCTGCAGGGCCGTGGGGACACCTCCTCAGCACAGCCTGGCCAGGGCTCTCCTCTCAGGTGTCCCTGGGGAGGGGACGCAGCCAGCAGCAGTTTAGCAGCACTGTGGATGCTGAAGAGCACTTCAGAGCTCTTTCTAGGGCAGGGAAAGTCTGGCTGAAAGAACAACCAATTCTGCATTTGTTTTGTGTGTAGGAAATGGCTGCCACAGTGTTAGGAATTTAATGTTTAAAGTGTTTTTCATTCCATGTAAAGTGTTTTACATTTCATGTAAATTAGCCCGAGGGCTTGTCCCTCCCAGTGCTCCTTGCAGAGCTGAGGGCTGATTCCCTGGCACTGGGCACTGTTGCTAGGTGCAAGGAAAAGCTCCACTGTTTGGTGTGAATCCTTTTCCAGATGCCAGCACTGACGGGTGACCATGTGGCTGAGCTCCGGGCAGGTGTCACCTGAGGACAAACAGCTCTCACTGGGCAGGTCTGGTTTGCTTCACATTGTGGCAGCAGTGGCACCAAGTGTGTGGGACACACCTTTCTTACAGGAGCAGGGGACCAGTTGTTTACGAGGTCTTGTGGGCTTCAGGGTTTTTTTTCCTGTTCTTCCTTCCATGAGATAAGAGGAGCACAGAGAGATGGGGCTGGTGATGGTGCTTAGTGCACACTGAGAGGAGACGAATGCAGGACTCTGCTGCTGGAGCCAGGACAAGCCACAGAAGCTCCCAGTGACAGGGGGGGACCAGCACCACTCCTATCCCATGTGTGACTCACACAGAGCCTGGAGAAATGCTTCAATCATTTGTATTTTATGTGTGAGGGGGTTAATTGCACTGATGGTAAAGACAGGCATTGGCATCACAATTTGATTAGAAAGGAACTCTGGTTCTCAAAGAGATGTAGCCAGGGGCAGAGGTTCTCTCTGAAGCAGCAGTTTTTACCCCAAAGGCTGCATTTCCTGTTGTGGGCCAACTGGGGAGAGCTTTGGTATGATTTCATGCACCAATTGGTCTGTCTTCATCTAGGTTGCTGCTTGTGCTTATAAATCCCTGGGCAGGGGTGATAAGATCTCAAGGCATTCCTGTCTGTGCAGTAAGAAGTTTGAAAAGATACATTAACAAGGTTATATAATTGCTGTGTGTCAATGCCAGGAGCTTGGCTAATATGCAAGAAGATTTAGAATTGCTCTGTTATGAGAGTCCATTTCAACTATTTGTTGTGGCTGAGACCTGCTGGGAAAGTTAACTGGAAAGTTACAGTGGAAAGCCTCTGGCCAGGAAGCTGTGGGAAGGGGTTGGGAGGCAAAGACAGGGGAGGTCCATCTCAGCAGAAGTGCTCTTGGGTCAGTGGGGCTGGGTGTCCTGGAGTGTGGGGTATGGGGTGTGGAGGTGGCTGATGTGTGCTGTGGAAAACAGAATGTGTGATGGAGGAGCAGGATAGCTCCATGGGAATCTGGGGAAAGAAGACAAAAGACCAGGTTTACAGAGGATATTTTGTCTGGAGTCATGTGCCTGGAGGTCCCATGCTACCAGAGCTAAAATGACCCCGTGTTTCCAAACCCATATATGACAACTACACAGTTTTGAGTTGCATCCAGGAGTTCTGTGCTAGCCCTTGTTTTTCCCAAGGAAAAGCAGCTGTTAACCCTTTGTTAACCTTGTTAACCCTTCTGCAGCGAGGAAATGGTCCCTGAACTAGACCTTCCAGGTGGCTTTGAAGGGAGAGCTGGGGAGTGTTAGGACTCAACTTGTTTCTCTTGTATGAACACAATAAAATCCAGGTGGTCATCACAGACACAGGACAGAATGAGTTGAAGCTGGAGTTTACCTGTGGCTGGTGTGGCTGGAGCAGCGTGCCTGGGTCTGCCAGCTGTGCTAAGGTGGAAGCTGATGTCTAAGAGAGGAGTTGGGAAGAGCTATGAGATTATGGAGAATGAATTCATGCTGTGGGGTGGGAGCCTGCAGGAAAGGATCCTTATTCCTTGTCAGAGACAGGAAGCAGCTTCCTTCAGCCCCTGCTTAGAGGACAGAGCTCAGGTAGCAGGCACTGTCTGGGGGACAAAGGTCTCTCTAACTAGATGCAGCTGAACACAGACAAATTTAGATTAGAGAGAAGCTACACAGTGGGAACTGAATGTAATTAAGCACTGGAACAATGGACGTCAGGTCTCTTCCTCATTAGAAACGCTGGCTCTGAGGATCAAATGTTTTCTTTCTAAAAAAACCTTCTGGTTGCTCAAATTGGAGTTAATCCAGGGTAGTCTGAAGGCTTGTGCTGGGCACAAGGTCATCCCGGGTGATCATCACCTCTCTGTCCTGCTCAGGTGAGACCCCACCTGCAGTGCTGCATCCAGCTCTGGGACCCAGCACAGGAAGGACATGGAGCTGTTGGAGCAAGTCCAGAGGAGGCCAGCGAGGCAAGGGATAGAACACCTCTCCTATAGAGAAAGTCTGAGGGAATTGGGGCTGTTCAGGTTGGAAAACAGAACGTGGAATGGACACACCCCTGGGGGTGACATAGGGAGCAAACAGCAGAAATGGGATCTGTGACCAGCCTAGGGGCCACAGGTACTGCTGATGGGCTCCCTGCAAGGGCTTGAGTCTGATCCCTCAGAAAGACTTGGTTTCCTCAAGGGCCGGTCTGGGGCAGCTCCCTGCTGCTCAGCTGGGAGCAGGGAAGAGGAGCTCATGGAACACTGGTTTTATTTCTGCAGCCTGTGTGGTGTTTGTATGGTTTCAGTTTGTGTTATCATTAGGACTTACATGGAAGAAAAAACCCCTTGTGCCTGTAACTGGAAGGTGAAAGCTAACAGCTGGTCTCAACTATTATTATACATGCCAGAAGCAGTAATGATTAAAGGGACTGCACTGTGAGGTAAAGAGATGCCATCCTGGAGCCAGATGACTGGGTGATACAATTAAGATAAAGAAATCACATGTTGTTGGCAATAGGGAAGCAGGAGTGATGAAATGTGTGATTGGGAAGTGTGGGAACAAGATGAAATTAAAGAAAAATCACAATACGGAGCAGAAAATGAGCAGGACTAGGAACAAGAGATGCAGTTGTTGAGAAGATAAGAAGAGCAGAAATAAATTGAGAGCAAACATGCTTGGAGTAGAAGTGAGGACATATGAAAAGAAATCTTTCTAAACTCCATTAAAAATAGGTTGCTGTGCTAAAAGGAGAGCATTGCAGTCTAAAGGAAACGACAACATTAAACCATTGGCTTCTGCAGTCAGTGCTTAGGGAAGGACAGAGGAAGCCCCTCACAGGCTGAGCTGTGCTGTGGAGGCTTTCTGCCAAGAGCCAGCTGTTGCACCTCTCGGAGATGGAGAATGAGGGGTTTGTCAGCAGGGATGGTGCAGGGGGCGAGCTCCAGTGGCCGCGGGCGATCGGCAGGAGGGCTGCAGTGTCTGGAGGCAGAGGGAGGGGAGAGGGAGGGGAGATGGAGGGGAGAGGGAGGGAAGAGGGAGGGGAGATGGAGGGGAGATGGCCGGTGGCACGGGGGCACTGAGCTGTGCCTAGCTGGGCACACACGGCTCCAGCACCAGTGCTCACATGAGGATGGAGCCTGGGCTTTGAGGAGGAGCTCTCAGCCCGGTGCCGTGGGTGCTCCTGAGCTGCCCTGGAGGGGCTGGTGGAGCAGTGCCTGGGCTCTGTGGCTGTGGCCACATGCTGTGACAGTCCTGAAAAAGCTGTGGAGGCCTGACCTGTCCCTGCAGCCAAACGTGTCCCTGCCTTTGGCTAAAACATGCAGTGGAAGTGGTGCAGCTTTGCAGAAATGCACCATCAGGAAAGGACGTGCCGTGGAGTGTCTAAGAGCAGGCTGGACACAGCAGAGGGTGGGATGGCACGGGGGGTGGCTGCAAGGGAAGTCCCCTCTGGTAGAGCCATTCCCCTGCCCAGCTCCTCCCTTCGGTGCTCCAGACACAGCGACCTCAGCTTGGCTGAAAGGAGCAGCAGGAGCAGCAGCACAGCTGCAGCCCCTGAGGCTCTGCTTCACACCGAGCTGGGGGACAGGGGCCAGAGCTGCTGTGGGGTCAGAGCTGCTGTGGGGCCAGAGCTGCTCTGGGGCCACAGCTGCGCTTAGAAGGAGATGCAAAACATCCTCGGCACAGCATTGCCCCAGCAAGGTGAATCTGTGTGTGCATGCACAGTCTGGAGAAGCTGTGTACAAAAGGGAGAGAAAGGATGAGGCCTTCTGGTGGCTCCGGGACACGTGGGTGTGGGGCTGAGGGTGTGAAAGGGGGTCTGTCCTACACCAGGCACGAGGTGTGTGCTGAGCTGCAGCTCCAGACCCATCAGAGCCTGTGGCAATGTTGGCTCCTGCAGCGAGCCAAGGGAGCTGCTGCTGAAAACAGCTTCCAGGGGCAGCTGAGGGCATTGCTGCTGCTGCCCTGAGCCAGACTGCACCTCACAGGGCCCTGCTTGGGACACTGTGCTTACAGACCTGACAATGGGTCACAGAGTAAATCCCTGGTCCTGCTGCTGTAGGGTAGTTATTGCTGCTGTCCTCCTTTTCTGATGCTTCCAGTCACTCCTCATTAGTTTTGAGGAAGTTCCCTATTAATGTGCAGGGCCCTGTCTAGGGAGGAAATTTATCTAATTACTAAACTTTTGAGTTTGTTAAATCTCTGGGATGGATGACAAGTGAATTAAGTTCATTTTCAGTTCCCAGAAACTGCAAAATGGTGCTCTGTTCACAAAAAACAACTGTCAGCTGGGTGCCTGGAAATACTGGGAGAGCTCCTGGAGCAGCCCAGGTGCTATGGAGCAGGTCCCAGTGTGGCTTCCCATGGGCTGTTTGTAGGGCAGGGGTGAGCCCTGGGCTGCTGCAGGGCTGAGGTTTGCCTTGGGCACTGCTCACCCATGGAGGAGACCAGGGATGGTCTGTTTGGCAGACAAGATGGAGCTTTCTCCATAACGTTAGAATCAGGTTTGGAAGGAAATGTTTCCAGGCTGGGGTCAGGATTGTGCCCCTGCCCCGCCCTGGTCCTGCCAGACTGGGCTCACTTCTCACCTCCCACGCTGCCACTTCAGTCACCAGCCCTGCTCCTCTTCTCTTGCTGTCTGCAGGGACAAACCGGGGGATGAATCTTGAACTCCCAGTTGGTGGCTCCAAGAAACATTTTTCCACATGACCTCTGTAAAGAGTTATGGGGTAGAAGTGAAATTCAAATCAGGCAACTACTATATCTGCTCCCCCTACATTTCTTCCTCTCCAAACTTAAAATGAGGAAATATAATGAGACCTGAACAGATGGATGGAGTCAGGGTGAAGATTTTAAACTTTATTCAATAAAGTGCTGGAGCTAACCAGGAAAATATTTTTTCATCTCTGTAATGCAGTGATCCGAGCTGCTCGGGGGCTCTGAGCCATAGATGTTCCCCAAGGCTCGCAGGCGTTTGCCACTGGAGGTGTGGAGGAGCAGTGCAACATCCCCGGCACAGCAGGGCTGTGGCACCGGGTGAGGGACCTGGGCACAGCCTGGGCACACCTGGGAACCTGGCACACCTTGAGCCAGCCTGGCTCCAGGGCCTGTGGCTTCCAGTCAGCAGAGCTGAGTAAGGATGGAGATGTCCCAGACAGGATGGGGAAAATCTTTCTCTCTTTTAAAGATCTCCGTCAGCTCCAGCAGCCCCCTCAGTGAATGCTGTTTTGTGTAGTGCACAGAAACCAAAACTGCAGCTCCATGTAACTGAACTTCAGATTCATCAACAAGAATAATCTCTTGCATATCTGAACCTGAACTGACACCTTGGCTCTGGCCAGGAAGCTGTTAATCCTGTGATGGGCTGGGGTGAGGACACAGCTGCTGGAATCCCACCTCACTCTCCTTTGTGTTTTGATCCCACAGAAGCTCACAGGCAGGTGACTGTGCCGTTAATTGCACTACTGCAAACGCACGGGGCTTATCTAATTAATTTTTTCTTAATTGGTTTTGGATTACCACATTTTCTGGCACTGATTTTTGGGAATCCCCCTTGTCTCCTAGGTGACCACATCTAATTAGTACTCATTATCAGGCACTCCGAAACTGTTTTTAAGGACAACAGTAAAGTCTGTCAAGCAGTGAAAAGAGGAAATCCGTAGAGATCAATCCCATTCAAGGATGATGCGTTTCAACGGGAAACTCATAGCAGTGCTGAATGAGGAAATGTAAACACAACAAACACTTTCGCTGCTTTAAGGAGTTTGTGTGGGGAGAGTTCTGAGTACAGCACGAGTCCAGCAAAGTCGTGTGTGCCAGAAATGCTGTGGCACCTCCAGTGAGGCACTGGTAGCAGGAATGGCACAGCCCTACAGGGAGCTGCTCTCCTGGGCAGAGGTGTCGGGGTGCTGGGGCAGCATATCACCTTTTTCCTCCCTCCCTCCCTCCCACCCCTCCCTGCAGCATTTCCTTTTCTAGCCTTTCTGAGCTTTTCTGCAGATTTTGCGGCTGCTGTTCTCTGAAATCAGCATTGAGTTTCCCCTCCCAGAATAATAGAATTGAACTAAGCTAATTTCTGGCCAATAAAAATAGCTGCATTGATGATAGCTGCCTGTAATCTGTGTGCACTGCCACCGCTGCAAGGGGAAATATGACCTGGTGCTGGTGAAAACAAAGAGCACGGTGACAATTTTTGGGTCATCTTGGTGCTTCTGCTCTACAGAAGTGCTCAGAAATGTGTTTTCTGCTGGGGCAGAAGCCGCGGTGTGACTGCCCGGAGTGGGGGCACTCCCCTGGAGCCCGGTGCGGGGGGTGGGGGCCGTGCCGGTCCCGCGGGGCCGCCCCAGCCGGGGATGCGGGGAAGGAGCGCTGATAGCGGCTGCGGCTGCACGGAGCATCCCCAGAGCATCCCCGGAGCCCCGGAGCATCCCCGCAGCATCCCCGGAGCATCCCCGGAGCCCCGGAGCATCCCCGCAGCATCCCCGGAGCATCCCCGCAGCATCCCCGGAGCATCCCCGCAGCATCCCCGGAGCATCCCCGGAGCCCCGGAGCATCCCCGCAGCATCCCCGGAGCATCCCCGCACCTCCCCGCAGCTCCCCGCAGCTCCTGGCCGAGCTGTGCTCCCGCCCGAGCTGCTTCTGCTCGGCACAGAAGGGAGATGAAGCGAGCACATTATTGGAAAATTGTTTTGTTTAATATGGGAAATCGGGAGGTCTACTAAATCCTAGCTGGGGATGAGGGCAGAGCCTACATGTTTATAAACCTTGTAACTCTGGCCTGAGTCATGTAGATGAGAATCTGAGCAGTCCCTGGGGCACAATTAGGATGAGAAAGTAGCCTGCACTGATACAGAAAGTCCACGTTCTGCGCAGAAGGGAGAACTAAAAAGCAGGAATACATACTTAAGTATTTATATATTCTGCTTTTGATATATGAAATATCTGGCAAGGCAACGTTTTTGCAGGAAAGGATGTGGGTGTGACGGTGCCAAAAAGCAAAGCCTTATTTTAGGATACATTAACATGAGAGTTGCCTGTATGGGCCCAGGTATAAACATTCCCCCTGCATGTAACATCAGAGAATAAAAATACTTTATCTCTTAGAAATAATGACATATATATTTCTTCTAAGAAAAAATACAGAGAAGTTGGTGAGGTACTGGAAAATTTTGAGAGAGATGCTGAGATCCAAAATATGTGACTCATGAGGAAAGGCTGAAAGAATTGAGTGTTGTTGACCTGAAATAGGAAAATAAGAGGGGGGGAAGTGACAGTCTTCAAACAGAGGAAAGTTTATTGCAAAAAGGACAGCATTCAATTGTCTTCTGTCCTTCTTAGGCCCAAATTTCCATGACTTTGAAAACACGCAGTACTGTTTTTTGCAAATGAGGTTATAAATGAGGCCAAGTAATAATCAGTTTCTCTGAGTCTGCCATGGGAAATGCCTGCTCCTTCCAAAGGCATTTGTTACAACATGGGGAGACCCAAATGCAGGGACCCTGCAGCTGTGGCTGCTCGGGGCTGGGTCCAGAGCTGTGCTAAGGATGGCTCACACCTGCATGGGGGCCTTGGTAGCCAAAGCTAGAAAGAAGGTCTCCTGGAGAAGTTTGTGCTTCAGATGACTTTAAAGCTCTTTATACAGTATCCTCATGCTTTTTGTGGGTACAGGTATCATTATTTCATTATGCTTTCATGTGAAGTGTGAAAACTATCTTTACCAATCCTCTTAAATTAGTTAAATATAATATTCAGTGAGACAGGAGATAGCGAAATGTTAATTGAAACTGGAGAGGTGTTTATAGGGTGATAGAGTGTGGCCAGCTGTGACTGAAATTAATGTTCAAGGTCCTTGATAGTGATTCATATTCCAGAGTTTATTAAATATTTTCAACAGCAGTTGAAGGCACGTGGTGTAGTCAGCTACACTTGTGAGAATCCTTGGTGCAGTACGTGGCACTGTCAGGAGCAGACCCTCCAGGGCTGTTTTTAGCTGGGCTGGCTCCCCACAGGCTGCTGTGAGGACCCTGTGTGCTTCCTTGGGCCAGACCCTGTCACTTCCCTTCCCCTCCGTGCGTGGGCTCTCCACGGGCTCCCTATGGACAACTGGAGCAGAGCTTTTCCCAGAAAAGGGTCAGTGCTGCTGGGGATGCTGCCCTGGACAGAGGATGCTCCCCAGCCCAGTGCCCCCAGCATCCCTGAACTGCTCAGCAGCTGGGCAAGTCGAGTCAAAGGAATGGGACCTGTGACTCATTATCAGCTGCTCATGAGTAGAGACAGCCCAGAGCCTTCACCTCTGCTTTCTCCTGCAGTCACAGAAGGAGCAGCTCTGTCCTGGCTGCAGGGCACAGCAGCGCCTGGGGACACGTGAGTCCTCCTGGGGAGCAGTGTCCCTCCTCACCCTGGGAGGCAGGCTGGGGTCTGTGTGTGGGCAGGCAGGGCCCCTCACCCAGCAACGTGTCCAGCTCTCTTAGGGTAATTGGTGAGGGCAATTAACAACATCTTTCACCTTGCACTCACTCAGCTCTGTTGAGCTGTTGCTTTTGTCCATCTGGGGCTGTCCTCCTGTGACCAGCCAGCCCTGTTAGCTCAGAGCCATCGTCACCAGCTCACTGCTGCAGCCCTTCAGAGTCCTGTGCACTCCCTGGGAAGGGAGAGAAAATGCAGCTTAGCAGGGCTAAGTGATGGTGACATGTTACAGGTGACAGGCTCAGCGCTTTTGCAAAACTTCTGCTTGCCAAAGGCAGCAGAAAACATTTGAAACTATTGAATACTGCAGCCAATAAGAAGATGCAGTAATTTATTGATGTTTCTAGCTTGCCTTTATTCCTTTCATCTATCTTTGTGCCTACCCTGGAAGGCTGCAATAATGAACGTTGCTGGTTTTTTAATGAAGTTAGGCGAGCTGTTCACCTTTCGCTAGGAGGACCTGAGCTCTTGTTACAGGGTGCTGACAGTTGCAGAGGTCATGAAGGGACCATCCTTTGCTGTTCCTGGTGTGTCCCTCGTGTGGGAGGGAGGGGTGCTGGACACGGGTGGGCTGAGCAGCCTTCCAGCTCTTGCTGTGGGATGTTCATGGCTGTGGTGCCCTCAGTGTCTGTTCTGCATGCTGCAGAAATCCCTGCCTGTGCTAGAAAACCCAGCAGCTCCCAGGTGCCCACCATCGGCAGGGGTTGGACTTTTCTGCTCTGAAATACTGAAGATGTTCAGGCTCTGCGTGTCTTTTCTTCTTGTCACGAGGCTTTGGGCTCAGATCATACTGTCTTTGCAGTTAGGGCTGTGCAGTCCTGTGCTTCCAGCACATGCCATTTCCCACAGCTCCTGAACCCGACAAAATGATTCTGCATAATGCCATTGGCAGCTCGTTAAGCCATCAGCACATCCCATCCCTATGGAGAGAACCAGGTGCACTGGAGGAGAGAGTGCTAAAGGAGAGCCCAATCTCCATGTAGCACCACCCCTGACGATGCTGAACGGACTCCTGCCTGATCCATTCCCACTGTGAACTTGACCCTGACAGGAGCTGCAGGGAATGGAAACTTGCTCTATTTGTGCTGGTTTTCCTCCTTTGGAACAGCTTCTGCTGTGCCACTGGCCATGTGTGAGCCATCTGGGCTCTGTTAATACTGTGGTGTTTCTTCCCGAGGCTGTGGTCTGCCCTGCTTGGGCTATGCCTGGTTCATTTTATTAAAAACATTGCAATGAATTGTCCTTGTCATGTCGGTAAATCAGGAGGTCCTCAGTGGAAAGAGGGAGCATGAGCTTGGTGTGCCAGGGATTCCCATCCCTCCAAATTTCCAGGGACAGGCTGAGTATCTACCTCCCTGGGTAATGTCCATAACCCTGGATCTTTGACTGGCAATGCTTTTTCTTTCATGAAGCATTTACATTCGCTGAATTTGAATTTTTTTCCTACTAATATTACAACAGTAAGCACAGACAAAAGGAGTCATCAGCGATCCTCAAATTCCAAGGCACTTGTCACTATTAGACTATTTGCAGATTAGCTAACAGTAGTCCTCAGAAATCAGTAACAACTTTCAGTGTTTCTTGTGAACTTGCAAATACTAATGGCAGCCCCAAAAGTGCCAGCAACAACAGGAATGTCTCCACTGCTGTCCCAGACGGGGTGAATGGGGACTCTCCTCTGAGTTTGTTGTGAAGGCAACTGTCTGCAGACAAGGCAGACTGCTGAAAACGTAACTTTTCAAATGTGTGCAAATGAGCTCTACTGATTATTTCATTGCAGAGAATGGGAAACATTTAAACTACTTTTAGGAGAAGTCTTAGTCTGGATCTGAGTGCTGCCTCATGAATCCAGGTCAGCTGGTGTAAGCTGTGCAAATGTTTCAAGCCTCTTGAGCTTGGAAAGGAATTTAGGAGACTTTGAAGTGCTCTCGATCTTCAGAAGGACATCTGCAGCTAATGGTCTGTGTGAGTTACACCACTGCTGTCTGAGCCTGCTCAGTCCCACTGTGCTTCCAGGACCTTTTAATACAAGTTCACAGACAAGCAAGTTGTAAAAAATGCACTCTTGTGCCAACAGCCGATAATCTAGCGCTGGTTAAGTCAGGTGTAAAATGTCATAGTGGGGCTTTAACTATGGTGTTTGACTGCCTGGTGAAGTATGGCACACAGTGTTACAAGGATTCCAATAAAAAGGTGAGTGGGCAGAAACTCCAAGCTCTTTGCTGTACAACTCAAAGTTTATTTTGTAATTGTATCTAAATAGAAAAAATGTCTGCTTATTAGATATGCAGAGTAGCAGAATAGTAGGCCAAATTGTTTTAATTCCAAACCTAATAAGCAGAAAAAAAAAGCTTTGCTGCAAATTCAGGATTGATATTGGTTTTTAGGAACAGCTTTTTCATCTGTCTCTCTTCTCTCATTAGCTGATGGTGCCAGGAAGTTCTGTGCTAATGAATGGCTACAAAGTTCTCTGCAAGTCCTCCAGATGAAACAGCCACAGGAGCACAGCCCAGGGTGCAGCCACCTCTCAAAGGATGCTGTGTGCTCCAGCCAGGACCTGGAGGCTTTGCTGGGCTGGATTCAGACCAGACACGGAGCTGTGACCCTTTCCTGGGGATGGGGGAAGGTTTTGCCCTCAGTCCTGGAGCTGTGGGTCCAGCACCCAGTGGAGCCACAGCAATGTCCTGGACACAGTCTCTGGGACATAGCTGCATTTACTTGGCACAAACACTTCACAGCATCATACAGGAGGAGAAGCCTCTGATCTGACACAATTCAGCCTCCAAGCCCCTGTCTGCAGAACACATCTGGGGCTGAATCTGCCCTGGAGCTGATCAGGGTCCCCTGGCCTCCCTCCAGCCACGCAGCCAGCAGCTGCCTGCTCCTCAGACAGGGCTCACTTGCAGTCCGCTCTCACTCTGAAGCCCAGAAGGGAAGCAGAAGGTATGAAAGCCAAACTGGGCTCTGTCTCGCTCTGGGCCTTTTGCTTTTCCTGGAGGTGGTGGAATCCATGCCCAGCTCTGTCTGAGGCAAGAGCAGATGCCTTTGTGACAGCCCCAGCAGGTCTCCTGAGCAGGCTGGGAGGTGTTTTTGTGTGGCAGCCCTCTCAAGGCTGTGGCAGTTTTGTTCCTGTCCTGAAGGGTTGCTCTGGTGAGATGCCACAGCATGGTGGGACATGCTGGGTGCCAAGGACAGCGATGTGCTGTGACAGAGATGTCTTCTCAATTTCCCCAAATTCCAAAGTGGTGCTTTATTAACTAAGGAGAGCAATAAAAATGCACAGAGTCACTGTGCTGAACATCACATGGTCCGTGACAGAAAGACAAATTGGACAACTAATAGATTGTATGAATGGCAGGTTTAGGTGACAAGCTGACAGTGTGACACAGCAGAGTTGCAGCAGACAGATTGCAGGTGGCTCCTGAAAGGCCACATTGTCAGTGTCCCTGACAGGGGGACAATGGCAACTCGCCCCTGGGAAATGGCAATGACAAGGAGCTTCCCTGGTCAGCTCTGCAGCCACTCTGGAAACAGCAAAGCTTCTTGTGACATTTCTAAGAGCTGCTTCAGAGCTGGGGCAGGTGTCCCTCTGCTGAGTAGGAGGGGGCTTCTTCTGCACCCCAGGCATGGGCTTGCCACCAGAACAGGAGGGCAAGCCCAGGCACTCTGGCTTTGCCGTGGCTCTCTGGGGCCAGGACAGGAGTCAGCTGTGTCCCATGGCAGTGGCAGAGCCCAGAGGTGGATCCTGCTCTGCCAGTGAGGCACCATGGCCTGTCTCACTCACCCCTGCTCATGGGAATGCTTTGCAGGGGACAGAGCCAGGTCCTCCCAGAGCCCCAGCAAACCTTTGAACCTCTTTGTTCTCCCACGCAGAGCTCTCTGACTTCCCTGGGTATCACTCAGCCGTGTTGTGAGCCAGCACCATCTCTGTTCACAGCACCATCAGAATGGAAGAGCAGTGTGCAGCCTGTGTGACAAAGAGTGATCTGGCTCGGTGGGAGAGCTCAGAGAAATCTCTAGACTCTTAATTTTTTTGTCAAATGGTCACTGGAGGGTTAATGTAATTTTGATTTTAATTACATTGCTGGAGGGCACACTTAACGCAAGGGAAAAGACATAATTACCAAGACATTTTATTAAGATATTATTTAATTTTATTGATATGTCACAAGCAAAGGCACAGAAATGTTCAAATCAATATATACTTACATCAATGTTTAATCTACTTTCAGCATTTTTGCCTGTTCTATTTATGCAGTTACTAGTTGATAAATTAAATTCCTGGAAATATGCGGAACATTAATGAATTTTCAGCAAATTCATGCCTCGTGTATTTGTTTCAGTGTGAAGCCAGAACACGAACAGGCTTTCATCTTCTTTCAGCAGAATTGTACGACCCCTCTGCCTTGCTGCTCACCATTACCAGGTCACAGGAGATCCCCTTTTCCCTTGATCCCCTTTTCCAGAGCAGGATTCAGGATCCCTGCCTGGAGGGCAGCCCCAAGTGGGGCAGGCTGCCAGCCCCAGGGCAGAGCAGGGTTGTGCTGTGCAGTGCAGCTGCTCTGAGCCTCCTCCAGCACTGCTCTGCAGTCACAGCTCTGCCTTTTCTGTGGAGGACCTGGGGCTGCTCACTGCTGATGGCAGAGAGGCGTTTACAGGATGTGAGTGTGCAACTGCATTTCTCACTCGTTCCAGGAGGCAAAATCCACTTAGATCTGATAGGAAAACCCCAGCCAGGTTTTGTGCCTACAGCAAGAGTGACAGCAGCACGAAGCCAAGCAGGGTGGCAGTGCCACAGGAGCAGGAGGGGGCTCAAAGGAGAGCAGAGCTCCTGGAGAGCTCTTGGGCCAGGTGAACGCTTCTTGCTGTAGTCCAATGCTGAGGCTGACACAGCCCAAGGTTACTTTCACTTTTTATAGACAAAATCGAGTTCAAGATAGATTGCAGAGCAGTGAACCATATTTTCACCCACATTTGCAGCTGGGAGAAGAGTAAATATAACCTGAATGGTCAGAGATATATAGTCAGAGAGAAATTGATGTCTTCATCCCCATGAGGTTTCTGATCTTTTTCTCTAGCTTTGTTTTTCCTTTTTCTGTTTGGGAAGTCTGCCTTGCCTTCTCCAGGCCTAAGGAGCAGGTTGTGGATGACCAGTGCAAAGATGGGCCTCACCATGTGCTGGCTTTGCCTTTCCTCTCCTTGCATGGGCAATTCCCTTTTCATCTCTCCACACTTCAGGCTCCTGTTTTTGCAGGGCTGCAGTGCTCCTGTGCATGGCACCTCACACAATGCACCCTTTGCTCATCTCCACTCACTGCCATTTGCATCCAGCTGCCTGTGGCTGAGAATCTCCGATGGAATCTCTGATCCACACGGCTGCTGAACTACCCTGACTTCAGACAATTTGTCTCTGGTGGAAGGATTAATGTTGGGAAGCACTTTCTGAGATGCCTTTTATCTTCCCACATGCACGGTGCTGCAGCACAATTCCTCAGTCGTCTTCATCTATCAGCTGTCCCAAGTTCATATATTTTCTCCTGGTTCAGCTTCTATCGAGTCATGGAGGTGCCACTTTCAGTGGCTGCTTGTGCCTTTCCCCTGTACAGGGAGGTGGGTGTGTGCTCCTGGGCTGGTTTCCATTAATGCCTTCCAGATGCTGCCTTGACTGGTCAGTGTTGCAGGAATCCTGGCATGGCCCTTCCCTGCTTCCCTGCAGAATTGAGCCATCTTTTTTCCCAGGCAGTCGCTGCCGTCTGCACCAGAAGGTTAATTTGTTCCTTTTCCCTACAACTGCATTTATCACATGGAAGTGGTTGTTGTGGAAAATATTGATCAAACACTGGCTTTTCCCTGGCTGGACTGAAACGGAGCATTTCAACTACTCAATTTCTCAGGATCTGGGGGTGTGTGCGGCAGCTCTGGAGGGCGTTTGCGTGGGTGTGTGAGCGAGTGCACATCTGCTTGGTGTGGGGCAGCGCACAGCGGCTGCTGCTGTCTCTGTGCCACCCTCAGCATTTCCAGCAGGGGCTTTTCCGGAGCTGGTGTGTGGCTGACACCGTGCACGGTGCAGGTTTCCTGCTGCAGGCTGGTGGCAGCAGTGGCGGGTCCCCACGCGTGGCCGGGAGGGAGGCACGGCTGGGTGGGTGTGTGTGCAGAGGAACTGCTCTCCCTGTCCGGGCGTCTGCAGCTTGGCACCACATGCCCCAGAGGGTGTTTGGATGTGGCCTGGCCAGTGGGAATGCTCTGCCTTAGTCCGCTTGAGAGCTGAACTCAGCCCTCGGCACCCGCCTGGTGCCTGCGGCAGCCCGGGGATGTTTTGGAGGCTCTCCCAGCTCCTTTGGGCTGCTATCTGCCCCTTAAAAACGAGCAGGGAAGCCACCAGAGGAGTCCTTTTTCTGCCAGAAAGAGAAAGCTTTGCCTTGGGGTGCCGAGTGAGCCGTGAGCGGGAGCGATCCGTGAGCGGGAGCGATCCGTGACCGCGGGCTCGGCGCTCCCCGCGCCCGCCGGCAGCCCCGGGCAGCCCGAGCCGCTCTCTGTCTGCAAAATCTGGCACAGTGTCCGACACAGATTCGCTAGAAGAGCTGTGCTCTGCCAGTATATGAAAATTTAATTAGGCAGAAAATGCCTTCTGCTTCCAAGCCCTGAGGCTGAAGAAATCCAGAATGTCTTTGGGTTTCTTAATGGGACAATTGTCCCCTCCAACAGGCTGTGAATGGTGTTAGTGACATTGGGCAAAGCTTGCCTTCTGCATTACATTTGTGCACTCGCTGACCCGCCGGTGCATCCCCGCATCCCCCCCGAACGCTCCCGGCGGTGAGGGGCCCCCGGACTGGGCAGGAGCCTTTGCCCACCTCACCTCCCTGGGGAATCCATCTCCCCACCTCAGCCCTGTAAGGAGTGTTAACACACAGGGAGCAATAAACATCCTCTGGCTATTATTTTCCATTTGCATGGTCAGCTCAAACAGACGGCAGCTCACAGCAGGGTTTGATATGCTTATATTGATTTTCTTTATAGATTAGAGTGATTCAAGCAGTTATAAGGTTAATTTCAGATGATTAACTTCACCATATTGTAATATTTGATTTAGATTGGCTTTCAAACACTTTCCAGCTATTGATTTTCAATATCACACTTCTAGCACTGCAGCCAAATGTCATTTAAATAAAAGGTTGACACAGTAGAAAATATCCACATCAGTCCTGAAAATTCTGCCACATGCAGCCTGGATCAGCCCTGGTGCTCCAGGGAGGGGAGCGTGCTGCAGGGCAGCACCCAAGACCCCAAACCAGGCCTTGGCCAAAGCAGGGCTGGGCTGGGAGCCCTTGGACAGGGTGGCTCTGGCCTGGCCAGCCAAGTTCCCCTCTCACTGTGGGTGTCCAACACGAGCCACTGCTGTGTCCCTGTCACACAGGAACGGGGACTGTGGTGTCACTGCTGTTGGCAGGGTTGCTGCTCTTTTGTTTGTGACATTAAATCTCTCTTATAAAAACCAACCATGAAATTGTTGGATATCAGGAGAAGTGAGACCTGCCAATTCCTCCTTGTGGCTTCAGATAATCCCCCCATCCTGGGGAGGTGCAAGAGTTGTAAAATGGGTAACAGGTTTTCTTTACATCAGCTGAAAGCAGCTGGGGATTTGGAGACTGTAGGAAAATTACATGTATGTGACTTTATAGGAAGCTTCCTCATAAAATACATGGATGGGACATGAAATCTTTCCTTTTCAAGAGATCCTCACTCCTCAGAATGTGCCAGCCCAAGGGCAGGTCAGTGCTTATGGTTCTGATAAAGGCACTGGAGATGTGGAATGTGAGCAGGAAGGACTCGTGTCCAGCACCCCTTTTGGCAGAGCACGTGCAGGGAGCTTCTTCTGTTTTAATGGCTCGTATCTCCTCTCTCACACTTTTATTTTCAGTGGCTATTTTCTTCCTCTCATTTTGCTGATGTGCTGAATACAGATGAGACTTAGGATGAGACTGCATAGATGAGACTACAGAGCTATTAGACTGACACGCACTCGTTTTGTAGGTTTGGAAAAAAAATAAACCCCTGCTCAAGTTATCTTGGCACAGTTAGAAAATGCTGTGAGCACCTGGCTGCCAACAGCTCCCTCCCTGCCCAGAGCCCCAGGGCACTTGTGGGTGCCTGTGCACGGACTCAGGGTCTGTGTCCCACCAGCCCAGTGGGTGCTGGAGCCCAGGGCTGGCCCCGTGGCTGCTCTAGCCCCTGCCCCAGGAACCTTCTGGAACCTGCCCTGTCTGCAGTGCCCAAGTCCCACAGTTCATGCTCAGGCTATTGCTCTCTGTGCCTGCACCTCCTGAGCAGAAGGGATATTGCTTCCCAAAAATTTCAGGGATTCTGTACGCAGTGCCTGGCTGGCCACAGTGGCTCAGACAGAGCTGATCAAATACTTATTTGTCAGATGATTTGTCTGATTAATTTTGTAATTTCAAATTATTTATTTATAAGTCATCTGCAATAACTAATATTTATATTGCTTCATGACCAGCAGTGGTTTGCCCTTTCTGCTGATAAATCCCCATACACCTGCAGCAGCTGATGCTGATGGTCTAAACTGGGGAACAATAACCCAAGCAAGCAAGGAGTGCTCTGTAATCCCCTTGTAGGCTGCAGAACATGTGTATTATCCTCAGCTCTCTCCCACAATTCTTCCACAAACACTTTTTGACAAAAGAAGCCTGTACAGACCCCACAAAGGTCAAAGCTATTAAAAATCTTTTCAGTGAGCAGTGCTGCATATCTCCAAATACTCACAGCTCTCCAGGGAAAGTCTGAACTTGCATTTTTCACCTCTAGCTCTTCTAGTCCTGTCCAGCACCCACTGAAAGAAACTTGTGTGGAAAATCACCTCCTGAAGCCCCAGTGTTTGTCAAACCAGGCAGATGAAGCAGCCCTTGGCTTGTCCCTGTTGAACCCAGGGAGATAAATGCATCTCTTCAAGTAATTCATGTGACTGGAAAAATACAAGATGTATGGAGAGATTCAAGGCATTTTAAAATACAAAGGAACACTTGTTCAATAGTTTTTCAGGTGTCTGTTGAATCTGTATTGCTTAAGGAAAACATGTGGCTTAAATAGACCTTGCAGTCTCTGCTCCAAGACCACATGCCTTGGCAGGATTTTGTTGCTCACTGTCTTTACCTACTTTCACCTCATTGTGAGATGCCTCAGAAGCTCCCTCCAGGAACTTCTGGATTTGAATGATGTAAACAGTTGTGTCATCTGTGTTTGAGGCTGAGTTGTGTGCCTGCCATCCCACTTGTATGTTAAAGGAAAGCAGTTCCTGAACAGCCCAGGACAGCTCCCTGCCAATGGCCTTTGTCCTGCAGACACCCATGATCTAAACCTGCTCCCTGCTCCTGCTCAGCCCCAGTGGGACAGTCTGTGGGTTCTGCAGAATTTGCTGTCTGTGGCAGTGATGTCACCCTCACAGGGTGCCAGCGAGGCTCCTGAGAGATGATGTGACAATGACATTGCCTGCAGCCTCTCAGTCTGCCCCAATTAAACAGAGAAATTAAAAAATGTCTGAGTCAATTAAAAAGAGGAATTAAACAATGTGATAAACAGGAGACAATGGAGACAAGCTGGCAGATCCAAGGAAGGACACCCAGCAGAGCAGCCACGTGAGCAGCTGTGTCAGGGCAGCCTTCCTGGGGCCTCTGCAGTCACCTCACAGGGACAGGGACCTGTCTGATGGGGGCTGGCACCTCAGACTGCTCAGAACCCCCTTCTTGGGGGATTTCTCCTCCTTGGTCTGGCCGCTCCTCCTGGCACCTTCTCTCCTGTGCCAGCAGCAGAGTCCAGCAAATCCCTTTCCTCTGGGCACTTGGGCAGATGTTTTCTGGCCTCAGGGGCTGGGTGCTGGTGACAGTGTGGGGACTGGGAAGGACTCACAGAGCCAGCTCTGGAAGGGTGGCATCCCTTGAGCTCAGCCTAATGCATCGTCTCAGCCTGGAGCTCAGAGATGAGACAGACCAGCCCAATGGTCAGAGCTGCTCTCTGTGCTCACAAACATGGCACTCAGCTTAACATGTGCCAGAAATGAATTCTTAATTCCTCCAGGGAGCTCCTGTGTTTGTGTGAGCTAGAGTGTTGCTTGCTGAAAGATAACAATCTGCAGGATTCCTCACTGCTGGCCTCACTGTGCTGGCTGAGGGGAGAGGCTGTCCACACACAGGACAAGTCCCTCCTGGAGGCAAGGAAACTGCAGCTGGAATGTGTTTTCCAAATAACTTTACAGAAATTATAAACCAACACCGTAACTACAGCCATGCTTGGCTCAGTCAGCGTGGAGCAGCTCGCAGAGGTGGCAGCAGAGAATGGTGCTGTGTGGCTCAGCCCTTGACACCCTGGGAAATGTCCCTGGCACACTGAGACCCTGGGCATTGTCACCAGAGTCACTCCCACAAGCTGCCTGCATGGCTCAGCCTCACAGCGCTGCGGGTCCCCGTGGGCAGGTGATGGTCACAGGCAGCCCCAGCAGGGTCATCAGCAGAGATGTGCCAGCAGCTGGGCTCCTGCTCTGGCTCTCCAGGGGCTTCTGGACTGCTGGGAGGGCCTTTAGGTCCCAGAGCCACGCAGGCAGCGTGTCCCCAGCTCTCTGCAGCACAGCCCAGGGTGTGGATGGTGTCCAGAGTAACAGGCACAGGGAGATGTCCTGTGAACAGGCACACAGAGATGTCCTGTGAACAGGCACAGAGATGTCCTGTGAACAGGCACACAGAGATGTCCTGTGAACAGGCACAGAGATGTCCTGTGAACAGGCACACAGAGATATCCTGTGAACAGGCACACAGAGATGTCCTGTGAACAGGCACACAGAGATATCCTGTGAACAGGCACAGAGAGATATCCCGTGAACAGGCACACAGAGATATCCTGTGAACAGGCACAGAGAGATATCCCGTGAACAGGCACATATCCTGTGAACAGGCACAGAGAGATGTCCCGTGAACAGGCACACAGAGATATCCCGTGAACAGGCACACAGAGATATCCTGTGAACAGGCACAGAGATATCCTGTGAACAGGCACAGCGAGATATCCCGTGAACAGGCACACAGAGATATCCTGTGAACAGGCACAGAGATGTCCTGTGAACAGGCACAGAGAGATATCCCGTGAACAGGCACACAGAGATGTCCTGTGAACAGGCACAGAGATGTCCTGTGAACAGGCACACAGAGATGTCCTGTGCCCTTGGAGAGGAGAGCTCCATGGACAGTGTACCACAGCTCCCCTCTGCCCAGGCTGGAAGCAATCCAGCTCTCACAGGGCTTCTCCTACAGCCAGTTGAGTGACTTTTCTTTCCCAGAGCTGTTAAGCAGCTAAGCCAGACTCTGTCTTTGCTGTATCTAATTGGCACTTTCAGCTGTAAGTAAGGTGATCTACAAATCATTTTGATCTCTGTTCAGTTCTTTGATCTTACTGTTGTTCTCAGGTGCATATAGTGACAGCACAATTAATTAATTGCAGGCTGATAATTGTGCAGCTGCAGCATGCTCTAGTTCATGCTCGGAGTTTTGCTAGTTGAGTTGCCAGGGTTTGTCATCAATGCTGGCAAACGAGTGATCTGAAATAGCATTTGTTGACCTTTTCAGCACTGGCGAGTCCACAGGCAGAGAGCACATGCTGGGGAGGAGCCCCAGCCGCCCACACGGGGGGCACTCAGCCCCCGGAGCTGAGAGGGACGAGGTGCCCAGCTGCAGGCTGGCAGCTCCTCAGGCTGCTGGATTATTCATTGGTGAATGCTGCGTGCTGCTAACTGCATCCAGCCTGCAGAGGAGGGAGAGAGCTGCACGGCACTTCGGGGAATAATCCAGAGACCTTTGCTAGTGTTAACTCTTCTGCATCCTTCAGTCTGAAAGGGAATTAATCAAACCTTGTGCTGCAGGGTTTTGATCCACCCCTGCTGCAGGACAAGATGAATCCCAGCAACAGAGTAGGATGTTCTGTACTGGATGCTCTGCTCTGAAATATCTGGCAGGAAAGTAAAGCAGATGCATCAAATCAAATGTGATTTGTTTGTGCTGGTCCCTTGGCTTATGCTCTCCACACCAAGGAGATGACATCACTCTCCTAATTGAGTGCCACAAGCTGGTGACCTGGCACTGCGGGCAGGGATCAGTGCAGTACCTGTGGGTGAGGTGGGGAAAGGCAGGAGAAGCCATTTGCTAATGCTGGTGACTGAAGGGCCTGGAAGGGGAAGCCCCAGTCCTCTGGGCTGGGCACGCATCTTTTGGAGCCAGCTCTGCTGCCATCCCAGCTCTGGCAGGGCTCATTCAACTTCGGCAGGCTTGTGCTCCACGGGCTGCCAAACCTCTGCCAGAAGAGCCGTGGACAAAAAAGCCTCGTCTGTGTATTCTGCTCCCTTAAAACAAGGCAAATATTTCAGTGTCTGTTGAAGAATATTTGCATTTTTATTGATAAATTCAAGAAAAAAGGCACCACAATCCCAATTTGCATCCCTTATTTCCATAGAAACTACAGGAGCCTTAATTGCTTTCATGTGCTTTTGATGAAAATTGAGTGGGGTATCTTTATCCTGCCATAAGGTGGGAAGAAAAATTGGCATTCAAAATAATATCTAATGGTTCAAAGGGTACTTTTGCAAAACAACTTTCTGTGATTTATTAAATAACTTGGTATTTTTCAAATAATTGGAAAAAACTTTCTGGAAAACTTGTTGCAAGCCGACGCTAAAGTGCTGCGGAGTGACATCTGCGGTGTGGAATGAGGGCTGAGTACCGGGCTGTGCCTGGTGACATCGGGGGCGTTCAGCTTCTGATCAAAGCCCAGACCCCAGCAGCGAGCAATAAAGAATTTGGATATTGTCATCTATGCAAGCCTTTTTAACTGTAGGGGGGTGGGAAATGTTAGTGAGCAGCATGGAGCAGGAGAGAGCGGGGTCGGGGCCAGCCCTGCCCCGGGCTCCTGGCGCTGCGGGCGGGGACAGCGCACCGAGCGTGCCCCGCGGGACGGCGGGCGGGCAGCACCGGGGCTGGCACCGGGCCCGTGTCCCTCGGTGCCGTGTCCCTCGAGGCCCGTGTCCTGCAGTGCCAGCCCATCGCGGTGCCCGTGTCCCGCAGTACCCGTGTCCCTCAGTGCCCGCAGTGCCCGTGTCACTCGGTGCCCGTGTCCTGCAGTGCCCGTGTCCTGCAGTGCCCGTGTCCCGCAGTACCCGTGTCCCTCAGTGCCCGCAGTGCCCGTGTCACTCGGTGCCCGTGTCCTGCAGTGCCCGTGTCCTGCAGTGCCCGTGTCCCGCAGTACCCGTGTCCCTCAGTGCCCGCANCCTGCAGTGCCAGCCCATCGCGGTGCCCGTGTCCCGCAGTGCCCGTGTCCCTCAGTGCCCGCAGTGCCCGTGTCACTCGGTGCCCGTGTCCTGCAGTGCCCGTGTCCCGCAGTGCCCGTGTCCCTCAGTGCCCGCAGTGCCCGTGTCACTCGGTGCCCGTGTCCTGCAGTGCCCGGTCCGGCTCGCACGCGGAGCGGCTGCTGTGCTGTGCCTGAGCTGCTCAGCCCGACACCAGGCCATTCATATTTGATGGTGTTTGGATGAATTATGCACATAGCCACTAAGAGAAATTTAATGATGGGTTTCGTCTTATTTTTTATAGATTTCAGCCTTTGAATTAAGCACCAGTTCACTCTCAGTGCTACAGGCGATAAAAGGGAATATTCCAGGCCCTGCGTCCATCACAGCTGCTCTGCCAAGCGGAGTTAACAAGTAAACAGTAATCGCCCGCAATTATTGCCCATTACGTGCTCTCTTCACCTGAGATCACACAACAAAGCCCGAGTGAGCCGTCGCAGGAGGAGCCGGGTGGCAAGGAGCTGTCAGGATGAAATAGCAGCAGAGACCTGTCAAACGCTGGCTCCGTGAAAGACCTAAATCCTCTCTCGATGGCTCCTCTGTGCAGCGTAGAAGAGCTATTGCCATGTAATTATAAATTGTCTGTAGGGCTTATCTCAGGTTCAGGGCTGACATTACAATAACAGGGTGGGTGAGCTTTATTTAAGGACAGTGTGTGCTGGGTGATGAGCACGGCGCGGGCGGAGGAACAGGAGCTCTGCCGGGGATTGAGCGGGGTCCCACGGCCCCGGGAGAGGAAGGACTCCTGTCGCTGCATGACCGGTGCCACGTCCCAGGAGCATTCTGCCTGGGCACTTCATCACCAGCAGAGACGGAAGGGCAGTTTTGGGTGTCTTACGGACCTACTTGAGATGCTTACTTCAGGAATGAATTGAATTATTCTCATAATCGCCTTTTCTTTCCTTTTGCTATAAAAAAGCAGAAGGTGATGATCTCAGATGTGAAGCTGTAAGTCAGGAGGGGTAGATCCTGTTGGAAACACCTCATTCATTTTGCCCAATATTTTCCTAATATTGCTTCTTTGGTTCCACTTTATTTTAAGGATGAATTTTCTAAGGATGGGTTTCCTACAGTGTTTCCATGCCAGTAGACATTAGAAAGGGAAGATGTAGAGAACAACCCTTGCACATGTATGTTCAAGGTGATGCTTTCTTGAGCCAGGTTTGCCCTGAAGACGGGGTCCTGAGCAGTAATTGTCCCCTGCCAGCCTTGTCTGGGTGCCTCTGCTCCCTCCTGCAGTGCAGAGGCGGCAGCGGTGGGGATGGAGAGGCTGCCGAGAGCCCGGCAGGTGCGGGGGATCTGTGCTCAGCTCAGCTGCTTGTGGGGCTGTCACAGCGTCCCAAGGGCAGCGCCGCGGGGCTGTGTGGCTGCAGCCCTGTGTGCAGAGCAGCCCCCAGAGCAGGCTGGCTTTGGAGTCAATACCCGAGCCTGGCTCTTTGTATTGAGGTAAAAATAAAGAAAAAAGCCCCACATGGATCCACAGTCTCTCTTAGGTTCAAATATGCCCGAGGTTTCCCCGGGAGCTCAGCTACGAGGCTGCCCTGACACTGTTACAGCTGGGGGGGCAGCTCACTCTGTCCGGGCTGGTCTGGGCAGCTCTCTCTGTCCGGGCTGGTCTGGGCAGCTCTGTCCGGGCTGGTCTGGGCAGCTCGCTCTGTCCGGGCTGGTCTGGGCAGCTCTGTCCGGGCTGGTCTGGGCAGCTCTCTCTGTCCGGGCTGGTCTGGGCAGCAGCCCCTTCTGTCGGCCTGTGAGCTCTTGGGTAAATCACAGGGCTCCACTGCTGTTTGTAGGGGAAAGGCAGCGCCTCTGCGCTCAGTGCTCGGCCCTGAGGGTGCAGGCAGCGGCTGCAGGAGGAGATTCCTGAGGGAGCCCGGGAACCGCCCCAGAAGCCGGGCCGGTGTGTGAAGGCACCGTGCCCATTTCTGCAAGCTCCGACCCCATCCCAGTCAGTGAGATCGGTGGAGCTGGTGCCACTCGGGGGAGTTAGCAGTGGTATTAACTGGAGGAAATACTGTAGAGTTAGTGTTAGCCTTGTATTATGTAGAATTTTAAAGCGCTTCATTAATTTACAATTCCACTTTTTATTAAATTAATTTGCATTTTAATGAAAAAAAATAAGTGGAGCCAGCTCTTTTCTTGAAGTGGCAATAAGATGCCACCTGTATGTGAATGAGTGTGCCCGAGCGAGCCAAGGTGGCTTGGAGCTCGCAGCCTGTGGGGGACTGTCCCCAGGCAATGTCCCCTCCCTGCCCCGTGTCCTGGAGCAGCTCAGGCTGGCTCTGAGCCTGGGGGCTTCCACGAAGTGTGGGGGAAAAGGCTCCATGAAGAGGCAGGAGCAGGATGCAATGACCCCCTCACAACAGAACATCTCTGGTACCTCAGCAGCCTCACAAACTCTTTACTGGGAAACAAGTATTTCTCTTCAGGGTTTCATAATATTATTTAATAACTGTTGTTAAAATTATTATTACTGTTGTTGTTATTAATAATATTATCATTTAAATTGACTGCAAATAAGATCCTCTCCACCAAACCACCTTTACTTCCAGCCTCTCTTATCATCAGCTCTGCTGTTGACTTTGTGGCAGCAATCCCACAGTCCTTTGGCTTTTGAGACAGGTTAATTTAATAAGTCTTTTAATTTTTTTTTTTTCCCCAATAGCATCACCTGTGTGCTAAGGGAGCTTTGGCTGTGTTCCCCCACAGCTCAGTGTCACAGTGGTGCCAGAGCTGTGAACCCCAGCAGGGATCTCCTGGCCTGAGCAGCTGGAGATGAGGGAATTTCTGGGCTCCAGGAGCACAGCCCTGCAGGTCCTTGCCCCTTAGAAAAGGAGCACCAGGGCATTGTGTCCGTGTAGGCTTTTCTTAGAAAGGAAAACTAAGCAATAAACATCCACAGAAATGAGACATTTAAACATTCCAAGTAATTGATACCAGGAAAGAATATGATAGGATGAAATCTATTCCTGCAATAAACTGTCCATTAGTTGGGCCATCAGCATAACCCTAATCTAAAGTTATGAGGATCCATTACAGATATAATCAAATACAATTTTCTATATTCCATGAATCAAAAGCACCATATGTATTAAGAGCCTAGTTTGTCTTTTTGTTCCTGCCTTCTCCTAGAATAGTGTATATCTGATTTTTTGTGTTATATTGCTCTGATGTCTGCTAAGGGCACCATGCCCTAGAAATTCACATTAAATAACTGAGAGCGAGTACTAGAAATGAAAAAAGTGAAATACTATCTAGACAGCTGGAAGTAAAAATATGAAAAGTGTTGCACTTACAGAAGGAAAAAAAGCCTATTTTTATGACTTGAATAGACAGCCTGGTATAAAGAGAAATTTCTCACCCAAGATCAGACACGCAGCTGGGCTGCAGCAGGCAGCCTGGGATGCCACATGTGCTGCAGACAGTGGCCCCAGGGAGCCTGGGGCTGTGGCCACAGGTGCCAGGTTCACATTCCCCTTTGCTGGGCAGAGGGTCACTTCAGCCCAGGACATGTTTTGGCTTCATAGGGACATTTGCACTGAGCTTTTAAAGGAGCCTCTGCAGACAGGGTGAGCCTGAGGCCAGGTGTGTCTGCAGCTGGGAACTCTCCCGCTGTGAGGGCTGTTCCTTCCATCCTCAGGGGCCTGACTTCCAACTTGTCCTTCTGTCCCTTGGTTTTGTTCATGTTTCCATTTCTCACCCTGACCAGCACTCCCCTCTCCAGCAGCCCCTCCCCAGTCCCTGCCTGCCCGACCTTGCTCTGCTCAGCCGGGGATGCCTGAGCAGCTCTGCTCATGGACATGGACATGGACACACCCAGGTCTTACAGGTGCTCTGGAGCCAGTGGCCAGGAGACACTTCACCAGGAGAGCCCGAAGGGTGCTGCCATGGTTTGAGGGTTGATGCTTCCTGCCAAGAGTCACCCCATCTCTGAACACGGAGCTCCAGAACGGTGTGAGTGACTTGCCTGTGGCCCAGAGCTCCAGAACGGTGTGAGTGACCTGCCTGTGGCCCAGAGCTCCAGAAAGGTGTGAGTGACCTGCCTGTGGCCCAGGCAGGGGCTCTAACGTGTTGGCAGGAGCCTGGAGCCATCTCCTGTCCTTGACACCTCATCAATTCTCCAGCTGTTCTCTAGTCCCATCTGAAAAAAAAAAGAAACCTCTTCTGTCTCCCCAAACCAGCCCCCTGGTTTATCTGGTTCTTTTCCATAGGTGTCTGTCCATAAAAAGGGATCTTTAATCTATTCATGACACACCACTTTCTTGTTGCTTTCTCCAGTATTACACACATCCCTCCACGTCTTTGCAGCTTCCTGCTGGGAAGAGCCTCTCCAGAGAGCGCTTGGTCACCGGCACTGCTGCTGTGCCTTGGCTCCATCAGCCGGACAGGCTCCGGGGACACTGGCTGGGCTCTCCTGGCTCTTGCCCTCTGTACTGATTCACTTTGTGCCACGGGTGGCTGTGAGCTCCCACGGGGGAATGGCCCTGCTCAGGGAAGCTGCCTGAGCCTGCGGAGAGGCTTTGCTGAGCGGGGCTGAAGCCACGGCGGCTCTTTCGTGCCAGCACGGGGGTCAGCTCTCAGGGCATGAATTCTAGGGCGAGGAGCAAAAGGTTGTAAAAGGATAATATTCTGTTGGTAATTCGAACAAAATTAGTGGCTGTGTAACCATCCTAAGTTAATCAGCGGATGTGAGGTGAGAGTCCTGCCACAGGGGCTGGGAAAAGCGAGCCTGGCGAGAGCAGCGAGGGGAGGGGGCGGCAGCCGATGGGAGGCCGAGACCGGAGCAGCGAAAGCCGGTATGGGATTTATTTTCTGAGAGCCGCGGTCAGCAGCTAACGAGGAGGTGAGCTCTGAGGGCAGAGCAAGAGCCGGGACAGGGTTAGCGCTCGTTAGCAGCGAGACGCGAGAGCTGCCAGCCCCCGGTGCTCTGCGCTGGCCCGCCCGGGGCTGTCCCTGCAGGAGCGCTAGCCCGCGGCTACCGCGGCACAGCTCCCAGCAGCCGCGCCCAGAACAGCCGCTCTTGGAGTGCGGATGCTAAAGGCTTGAGAAATTAATTTTGCCTGTCAGGGATTCAAATGTACCCGTGTGAACTGTGGTTCAGCAAGGTGTGAACCCACCTGGCTGCGCTCCAGCTCCGGGAGCGCCGCTCACCGCAGGGGAGAGGAGGCCAGCGAGCACCTGCCGGTGTAAGCTGCTATTGTCTTCCACATAAAACATGCCCTTAATTAATAGCTAGCATGAACCTAAGCCACTATCTCTGTTATCAATTTGTGGATGTGGTTGGATTGTCTGTCTCCCAGGACAGTAATATCCCTTCATCTTACTGCAAATTGCTCACAGCATCCTTCTATTACACAGGCTTAATGCTTGAAAAATAGAGATTTAATACTCTACCATATCAGACTAAGTGAGGTCAAAGCAATTCATATTCACGATCGCACAAAGCTCCCTGATGGTGCTCCGGTGAGGAATGTGATGTGCAGGATGCGAACCAGCGCGGTCCTGCCTGGCTCCCACTGTCCCACGCCGGCAGGGACAGGACAGCCACCCACGGTGAAGTGTTGGCTCACCCTGGGAGCAGAGCAGGAGCACTGTGTGCCCGGGCATGGTGAGGGGGGTCTGAGGGGTCCCTCTGGGCTGTGCCTGCCTCTGGCCCATGTTGTTGCCACCCATTCCTGCACTTTCTGTTCTGAGGGGTTTTGCTAGAGCCAAATGGCAGCAGCCCGTGTGTTTTGTGTGTGTGATAGGATCAGAAACTGCTCCTGGGGTTCCCAGGGTCCTGGAGGTTCCCTGATGTGATTTTAATGAGCTGGCTGAGAGTAACTTTCGTGCAAGGCTCCTCTGAACTGCTGGTTGTCACCTTGGCTCTGGGCAGAAAGCCTGGGAGTAACTTGTCCTGTGTTCACATGTTTATTTTTGTCCCGAAAGGTGTATATATATTGAGAAAAAATAGTAGCTGGTGTTTGTGCATTTCCTCCCCAGCAAGAAAATATTTATCTCCAGGGATGATGCGTATATTGCCGGGACACATCCCTCCTGCATTTGCTTTTATGTGTGTGCCAGGACATGGATTTCACCTGCAACTTGTGAGAAAATATCTAAGCATATAAAATGAAGGGAAAGTTAGTTGTTTCAGAGGGATTCATGCTGAGAAATTAAACGGGTTAGGAGAAATATCCCTTTGCCTCACATAAAATTGGCATAATGAACACAATTCTCCTGGTGTGAACTGGATGTCCAGCTGAATTTGCCAGCAAGGCTCTGAGTGGGGAGCACAGCTCTCCCAGCCCCAGAGCAATTCGTGCTGCTGGAGCATCAGCGCTGCCTTCTGCATCGAGGGCACGGCAGCAGCACTGCCCTGGAAACGCCGCTCCCCACCGGCAGGATCGCTCCCGAGCCTGAGGAATTTAGGGAATGAAACTGCTGGTGGGCTAAACTGAGGCGGTGCAGCTCCCGGTGACGGCTGTACAAACGCGCTAATCACAGGGGAGAGGGAGGCGGCTACGGAGCCGCTGTGGTTCCCTGCCGGGACCAGCTCCCGGCGACCGGCGGGCGGTGCGGGGCCACTGGAACCTCGGCAGAGAGGGATTCGGGGCAGAGAAGTGGCAGGGCCCTCCTGCTGTCCCCTGAGGCGCGGTGACACGCTGGCGAGCGCTGACGGGCGGCTAATTGCCCAGGGCAGGCTGACAGACCGGAGCAGTTCCGAGAGCTCCGCGGCTGCGGAGGGCAGCAGTGACGCAGAAAGCTCAATTTTTCATAGCGTGCTCCTCGCAGCCTACAACTCCTCCTGTAATGGACTAGCAAATTACCGCACCATTTAAAAGACAGCAATTTATAACATTTTGGTAACGGCGTGCTCCTGAGAGTGCGTTATCCGTGCCTGCAGAGAGAATGAGTGGGAATGCTGCGATCCCTGGGCACGTGGGAGCACGAACACACACACCTCTGCCACCGCAGCACCTCCCTGCAGCGCAGGTCAGACTGGTCAGGCCTCCTGCACAGGACCTCTGCCTCTCAGACCTGGGCTGCCTCTGTCCCATTCCTGCTCATTTCAGCATGTTTCTGGTTTAGGGACCCTGGTGATGTCCCAGTGCCCACCCAGTTTCGCTGTTCCCCAGTGTCACTACCTGGGATCCACGTGTGCATTGCTCTGGGTGCACCTGGCTGTTTCCGTGCTTGCACTGCTTCCTGTCACAGGAGAATCACTTCAATCCCCACGGGATGTCCATGCAGTTGCTCCCACAGAGGAACTGGGAATTGCAATAATGAGAAGGGGGTAGGGCTCATGGAACTGATCTGATTTACAAAGCCCCAAGGTCAGCAGACAATTCTTTTAAGATTTCTTCTTACCTCTTTGTGGGAAGGCACCCTGGGGCTCCATCCCAGCTGCAGCTGCCCCCATGTCTGTGAGCTCTCTGCAGACTCACTCAGGCCACCACACACGTCTGGGTGTCCCACTCGCAGTATTTCAGATACACAATGCCCCGATGCTGCTGCTGTGTTGCACAAACATCACAAACATCACTTTGGCTGCATGCGAGGAATCTGCCTTAATTTCTGGCTGAGGAGCCTGAAGAATTGGGTGCCCAAAGAATTTGCATGGAAACGTGCATCCCTCTCAAGTAACTAAACTCTCACCCCTGGGTCCTGGCAGCAGGTTAGCTCTTCCTGCACAAATTGGGCCCGCTGCAATCTCCTCACAGAAGCCGCTCCTTTCCACAGAACCATCGGGTGCCGTGTCCTGGGAGGAAGGGAACACGAGATCCAGGGGCTGGTGTGAAGCCCAGGCACTGGGGCATCCCCTTGTCCCGCTGGAGGAATGAACAGAGCCCAGGACAGCGCAGGAGCAGGGAGCCACAGAGCTGAGTTGGGGCGGGCAGTTTGCCCCGAATGTGCCAGTGGTTTGACAGCAGTTCTTGCATTAGCACCACAGCACAGGTGTTATGAACTGCTTGCTCTCCCTCTGGAACGGTGTAACTGCTCCATGCAGCAGAGATGCATCCAGTTAATCGGGTGGATAAAAGTGGTTAATGCACCTCGGAGAAGCATAATTTAATTGGAAATTATTATTATGTTCTGCTCCTATGTAAAGAGTATGAGAATCAGCACTAATGGCTCTGTATGAACATGACTTTTAATTGCTCTGAGGTTCTGTGATTTCAGCTTCTTTCTGGTTACGGTTTTGTTTCTCAGAGATCTTCAGTGGGATGCAATAACACACTGGGGTCCAATGAGTCAAGGCTGTCACTCCTCTTTGTGCTGATTCTAGGGTGGAGCTTGAGTCCGTGTTTTGCCTTTGAAACCCACAGGGATGGCTCCTGAGAGCCGCATTCCTGGCTGAACGCTGAACTGGCTGAACTCCAGCGCACATCTGCCCCGTGCGGGAGGCAAAGGCGGATCCCAGCTGCGCTGCACCGCGCTGTCCCGCTCAGCGCTGCCTTCTGCAGCTCCCCTCTCCCGTTCCAGAGGGTCTCAGGACACTGCTCCCCTCTCCCGTTCCAGCCGCTCCCCTCTCCCGTTCCGGCGGTCTCAGGACCCCGCTCCCCTCGCGGCACTCAGGTGTGAAGGGCACCTGCAGCGGTGGCGGCTCCGTGCTGCTCGCACACGGGGCGTGGATGCCGTGGGGTCGCAGCTGCGTGGGCAGCAGGAACGGGGTGCGGTAACCCCCCTGCACAGGGTGCTCACCCGTGCTGGTCAGCAGCGACTGCAGGAGAGATGGAGCGTGGAGCCTGCAGAGCCTGCAAAGAAGGCAGCGACCCAAGGAAGGCAAACTTTCTCCCCCACAAAGCTGTGAGCCCTCCCTGGCCCACAAACCACTTGTGGTGTCTTCTACAGCCCCTCCAGTTTACCAGAGCGGTGCCGATAGAGGGGGGGAAAATGTGGTTTTGCAACGGCATGGAAAGTGTCTGTGAGGAAACAAGGCATCAGGCTGCCATCAGCACAAATATATCTGTGCCTTGTTTTCCTGCTTTCCTGCCTTTGGACAAGTGCCACCACAAACAACAATTTTCTTGTTCTTTTTTAGCTTTGCTTTCACAAGTATCTTAAACTAAGTCCCTCCATCCCAGCAGAAACAGAATACACTGATGGTGTAGAATAAAAAAATGAGGATTTTTAATCCTTCAAAGAGAACCAGGGAGTGCCTTGGGCTCCTTCCCTGGGCTTGTGGCAGCAGCCTCGGGCCCCGCTGGGCTGGCTGTGCACGGGGACCTGGCCCACGCCGAGCTCCTGCCCTGCAGAGGGGAGCCGTGGGGAGCTGCTCCCACAGCGCATCCAGGTGCGCCGGAGCCTCCCGGCCACAGGTGCCTGGAGCCACCTCCGGGCCCCTGCGAACAGGACAGGAGGGAATGAGCGGCCGTGGGCAGTGTCCCTGTGCGGAGGGGCGCGGCCCTGGGGGCTCACCGGGGCTCTGCCGCTGCCAGCACAGCCCGGAGCTTGCCCAGCACAGACCGGAGCTTGCCCAGCACACCCCGGAGCTTGCCCAGCACAGCCTGGAGCTTGCCCAGCACCACCTCCCCGACAGAGAGGCCTTTCAAAGCCGTCACAAGAGCCCAGGCAGCACCCCCGGCACTGCAGCCCGAGGAGCTGGAAGGAGTCAGTGTCACAGCTGGGCTCGCTCACGGGCGGGGCTGACGGTGGCCCAGGGCTCCCGGCGCAGGGCAGGGCAGCCGTGCTGTGCCTCGGAGCGCATTCCTAAGTGGAGCTGATTTAATAAACAGCAGGAGTGTTTTCCCAGGCCACATGCTGAGCTGTATTCAAAATACATTTGTACGAACATCAATTTTTAATGCAATTTATGCCAAATGTTGTTGCAAAAAGCAGCCGTTAACATGACATTAATTCAATCACTGGAAATACAGTACGTGCCGCTAAATGAAAACATGTTATTAGTCAATTAGATTAACTGGATGTAACACTTCCAAACACAACGTAATATGGTTTCTACATGGTTAATTACGTTGCACAAATTACATGGCAGTAAGGCTTAGCACTGGACACACACATGCAATTAATACATAAGCAGAAAAACCAGCTTGTGATTCACATTTGAACTATGTAAAAATTATTTTAAATATAAATATCTTGCAAGCTTGAAATAAAGAGGCAGAATTATGCTGATACTATAATGGGCACAGGGTAATTTCAAAAATAGCCTGGAAGGCCTTTGTGAGGAGATCACAGATTTTCGTGGTTGTTTTCACGAGTTTTAATTTGCTTTGAAAAGACCATTTTAATTTTAAACAGGAGCATTCCCGGCCCTGTTGGAGTCCCTCTATGCGCAGGAATCTGTCAGTGCCCACGCAAGGCTCCTCCTTTGTTTGTGTTTTAGGAAGAATTTGCACCCACTCTTGGGGACTTGTGCCAGCCCCTGGTGCCAGGAGCGGGCACGGTGCCTGGCAGCCCCTGCAGCCACAGACACCACCAACCCCCCCAGCCCGTGTCCCACCACAGACACCCCCGGGGTGCTCAGCTGGGGAACCCCACAGCTCTGTCACCCCCGGGACCCCGCTGGGGAGCCATGAATGCCCATCCCAGAGAGTTCTGGGAAGAGGAGGCTGTTCTGGAAAGAGGAGGCTGTTCTGGAAGGACCTGGCTCTGTGGCAGAGGGCAGCTGTGGCCAGCAGGGACATCCCAGCAGGAGCCCCACGCTGCTCCTGCTCTGCAGGGAGGAGCTGCACACCCAGAGGTGGCTGGCCATGGCCCCAGCCCGGGGGCAGCTCTCTGCTGTAAGCTGCTGCTGCTGAAAGGCTGCTGGCACCGCTGGGGAAGCAGAGCTCCAGGCCCTTGCTCCCAGGGGCTCGGGAATGGGGCAGTGGCTCCTCCTCCCTGGGGACCCTCGGGAGCACCAGAAACACCCTGCAGAAGCACCAGGCAGCTCACAGCTCTGCATGGGAGGCAGACACAGGCAGGTGGTGGAGCTCTGGAAATGCAGTTTTATACCTGTTGCTGCGATAATTATCACAGTTCATGGAAATCTGACTTTTCCCCTCCGTTACTCCATCAGTAATTCCAACAGCACCCCAGCAGGGCTCGGAGGGTGGCGAGCACAGGCTGCCCTGCACTGGTGCTCCAGGCTCCAAAACAGTTTGGAGGGGGCACCAGGGGCGTGACTGAGGGGGAAAAGGAGATGTGCCAGTGGCTGACACCCCAGGCTCCTGTGGCTGCGCTGCTGGGGTTGGGGGCTGCAGCCCCAGCCCCGGGTGTCCCCTGCCCAGGGACAAGTGCTGGCACTCTGCCGGGCTGGGTTTAGCTCGGCACAGCCAGGGGCATGGCCTGGCAGCCACTGGGCAGGGCAGTGGGGCTTATTGGCTTCAAAGGGAGAGGGGAGCGATCTGGGCAGGCTCTGTGTGACTGACACACTCCAGCACACTGCTGCAGCCACTGACAACGCAGTGAAAAAGCTCCTGGAGATATTCCTACCTCATCTGCCTCCAGTAAATCAGAGCAAAGCTGGAAACACCAGAAAACGCAAAATGCAAAAGCAATAAAACCTCCTGACTCCCACTGAAGGCAGAACGTGGGCTGAGGTGACCACTGGCAGCAGAAGGATCTCACATGATCGGGGGCTGCTTACATGAGAAATTGTTCATTATTTAGTGGCTGCTTAAGGGGCTGGGGAAACAAAAATCAAAGCTCCTGCTGTTCTCTGGTGATGAAAGTGCTGCAGCTGCCCCAGTGCAGCCGCCTTTACCTCCAGCCTCACCTGCACTGGGAGCTGGAGAGGTGTCTGGCTGCTTGCTCAGAAATGAAAGCGCTGAGAATCAATCATTTGTTTACGTTGTAGGACTTGTTGAAAATCAATTGGCTCCACATGCTGCAGATCTGATTGCATTTTGTTAGCGGTCACAGGGAATGGTTTTCCCTTGACATGTCTGTGTTCGTGGTTTCTCCAATGCATCAGTTGTACCAAGCTTTTAGGGTAATTGAGACTGAGCAACAATCCCCTTTATAAATATTAACTCTGATATGCTTGGGAAACTCTGCCTCTCCTGGATGAATTTTTAACTAGCTTTTTAATCTATTGTTCCTTGTTAGAACAGCAGGAGCACTCCTTGGTGCCTGTTCCTGCCTCCCCAGCTGCAAGAGAGCGGCATCCCTGCCCAGCCTCGCTGCCAGGGCAGGGACCCAAAGTCCCTGGTCCCAGGGCAGGGCCTGCTGCTGCCCTGCCCACGGGGACAGCCCCACAGGGCAGGACACAGGGCTGAGAGCAGCCACACAGGGGCTGAGGAGAAGTCAGGTTTCTCCCAAAGGGACTGGTACACACGGATGAGTTTCCATGTTGATCCTCAGAAGTTTTCTCAAGCGATGCCTGGGACAAGCAGAGTCCAGGAACGGCGCAATCTCTTGGAGCAGACCTGTCCCTGTGCCCACCCGAACAGCCCAAGGGACGCAGCTCAGCAGCCAGGGACAGCCCCCAGGACAGCTGGGGACACAGCACGGTCTGAGCATGGAAACTGCAGAGCTGGGGACCCCCAGAGTCAGACCCCTGTGCCCGGGGGCCAGGACACAGCGATGGAGGATGTCCCCTGGGGGCCATGCTGGGCTCAAGGAGCTGGCCAGGCTGGAACAGGCTCCTCTCTCTAGCAGGATCTGCCAGGCCCCTCTGAGCCCTCCTCCCTGCTGGTGTTTGGCTCTGCAGAACAGCAGTCACAGCCCAACAGCTCTGGCCTGGCTCAGCTGAACTGTTTCTTTTCCCCCACAATCAAATATTGCCCTCTTTAATATTATCTGAACATCTGTCAAACTGTGGATCTTTTTGTGAAACCTCTGTACAGGAAGACACAAAAGGCAGCAGGGATGCTGTTGAAATTAAAGCCCTGCTTTACATTTCAAATGCTTTAACAGATTTTTCTTTTTTTTCCCCTTGGATTTTTAATAAAAGCTTTAAACAGACCTTTTTTTAATGGTGGTTGCTTGCCAAAGGACATGTCAGGGGGGATATGAGGAAGCTGTTGCACTCAGAGGTTGCACAAGTCACTGCCCCAGCTAGGCTTGGTGTTCCAGGCTGGTGCGTGCCTGTTCCAGTGAGTGGCTGCTGATCTTCCACGGGGACAGGATGGATGGATTGCCTGGAGAACCCAGGCATGTGCTGCCAGCATTTGCCTAATAGGCACCTCAGAAATGTGTCCTGGGAGCTGAGCTTGCCTCCTGAGCAGCTGCTGTTTCTCTCCAGTAAGTATGTAAAGCTTAGCACATTCCCAAGTGCAGGAGGTTCCTGCTGGGTCCAGAAGCTGCACGCTGCCACTGTGGCTGCAAGATCCCACGGGGAATCTCAGAGCTTCATGATACGAGCAGCATCAGATGAAATAACAATTCTTGGGCACTCAGGCAGTACTTTCAGGTTTCTAAGCAGTCTGTATCATGCTGTGGCTATTATTAAAATGCTCCTGTGGTCAGTACAGTGCAGCTTGCTCTGAAGAGCACGTAGAGATTTGAGGCCAAGAAATCCATTTAGAGTTCTCACAGGCCAGGCTGGGGACAGGAGCATTTATCCCATGGGAAGCCAGACGCTGACACAGCTCTGCCCCAGTCTGTGCTGTCTGCCCCTGGCCAGGGCCACGGGAGATGGCCAAAGGGGCCAGGAGCCAAAGGGCACTGGCACCACATCCTACTGCCTTCCTCTGCCCCCCGTGCTGTGGTGCCCTGGCCCCGTGGCTGCTCCAGGCCACCCCTGGCACACTGCAGGCTGCAAACTCTCCTGCCTGCCTGGGGTGCTCCTGGCCCTCGGCCCTCACTCTGGCTGGCAGCAGTGCAAGGCACCTCCTTCGCAAGGAGGAAAATTCAATTCCTGGTGCCAGGATGGCTGCCAGCTGCTGGGAGCCATTCCTCGGCCAGCACTGGCCCAGCAGTGGGGGAGCCCTTGGCTGGCTGTCGTGCCAGCCAGCTGTACCCACATTTCAGTGCTCGGGGAGGGCTGGCTATTGCCTGGCTGCTTGGCGTGGCTGCAAATTTCAGTGCAAAAGCTAAACCAAGCAGACTGTGGAGTGTCACACTGCGTTAGCTGCGTGCAGAGAAGAGTTGTCAAACCACAAACAAGACACAGGAGAAGGCTGGGATGGACACGGGGCGGTGTCTGCGGCGGGGCTGGGACGCCTTCCTCGCTGCCAAGTCAGCCTCAAAGGCTGGGGCTTGAACCAGGCTGATGGAAGGGGATTTATTTAAATTGCCAGGATAAATTAACTTTTAAAGTCACAGTGAAAAACTCTGTGCCGCGAATAAGGGCCATGAATATTCAGGCACATGCACTCATTGAATTAGTTTGTTGCAAACATATTTGGAGGCAGCTGTTCATTTAATAATCAGGGATAATCACAGAAATAGGCGACCGGTTACTCCATCTAAATTGCATGGTTAAAATTATAATTTTATAACTCTATCTCAGCAATTAGATTTAATAGCTATGGAAATCCAGCAAAACCCAGTTGAGGGAAAGCTGTTACTCCTTTAGTGCAGAAAAGCCAAGGTCAGGCTGGGGTTCCCCTCTGCCCACAGCACAGAGACGCTGGGGCTGGGGCTGGGGCTGTTTCCAACTCTGCCCAAAGCACAGAGCTGGGACTTCTGGGCTAAACACTCTGATTCCAGCACTGAACCTGGCGAGGGTTAGTTTTCTTGGCATTTCCTGTCTTCATTACAATATTTGTCCCAAGAACAGATTAATTCCTCTCATTCTTTCTGCCTTTCCAGCCCTTTGTCACGGGAATGCATTTCACAGGACTGTAATGTGTGATACTTGCTCTGAGTTATGGCTCTGCCATACGCTGTAAAAGTTTGACTCTCTCAGTATTGTACATTTTGATTCTACCCCTGCAGGCTATAAACAACCCAAATTACCTCTTTCTTTAGCTTCCAAGAGGACTAATCCCCTGTCTAGTGCTTTATCAGTCAGTTGAGAAAGAGTGAGACCAACTTGCCAATCCAAACAGAATATGTTGGAAAAGCCATCTCTGCACACCACAGCTCCTGCCATAACTCACCAGCCAGCTCAGCCAGGGGAGCTGGTGCTGCAGAACCTCTGGTTCTGTATCAGACCAGCACCAGGAGCACCACCCATCCACCCTCCCATCACCCTTCCTGCCCCACCAGCCTCTCCTGCAGCCCTGGAGGGGCAGGAAGGGCTGGAGCAGTGGGGGGTTTGGGCTGCAGGCTGGGACCCCTTTGACAGCCCAAACCCTGCGCTGGGGATGAGCTCAGTGTCACCAGCAGCTCCTGCTGTCACTCCACCCCTGGCTGGGTTCAGGCTGCCGTGGGCTGCAGTGGGCAGGGGTTGCAGAGGGCAGGGGCTGCAGTGAGCAGGGGCTGCAGGAGTGTGGGCTGCAGGATCAGGGGCTGCAGGAGTGTGGGCTGCAGTGAACAGGGGCTGCAGCGGGCAGGGGCTGCAGGATCAGGGGCTGCAGGAGTGTGGGCTGCAGGAGCGTGGGCTGCAGGATCAGGGGCTGCAGGAGTGTGGGCTGCAGGATCAGAGGCTGCAGGAGTGTGGGCTGCAGCGGGCAGGGGCTGCAGTGAGCAGGGGCTGCCGTGGGCAGGGGCTGCATTGGGCAGGGGGCTCTCCCTGGAAAATGAACCCAGAATTCACGACAGCCGCCGTGGGAAGAGATCCCAGTGCCCAGGGGTGCCCTCCTGCCTGCAGCAGGCAGTGCCTTGGCTTAACTGGAGCTCCTCTCCAGCACCAGGCCAGTGTGGTTGCTCCAAGGTTTAACACTTTATTAGAAAATGGGAGGTTAGAGCATGTTCCAGAGGAGAAGGAAATTTATTGTTGCCCTGGCCCCGCAGCAAAGCAAAACTCAAATAACCCAGCTGTGGGGAGGACAATAAATCCCTGCTGGCAATCACACTGCTAAAAGGATGGTGGCAGCCACAGCAAAGTTTGGCCAGTTAATATTTCTCATATCTGAGTGAGAAAAATAGCTATATTTAAAATTATATCTCTGCTGAATTACACAAGGGAAAAGCCCAGAGAGCTGTAAGGCCTTCTGAGCCTTGCTGCAGGAGGTGCTGGCTTGCAGAGGGCTCCTGGGAGCAGCAGAGGGGCCGGGGGTCTCCTCCCCACTGTCCTTCTCTGCTGAAGGATGCTCTGGGGAGGGAGCTCTGCCCAACCAGCCCCGGTGCCACACACTGCCCCGAGCCGGGCCAGGGTGCCTCATTTTGTGAGGGGGAGAGCACCTGAGAGGATGGGGAGAGGGAGAGGGAGAGGGA
>VWZP01010701.1:0-29824 GCA_013396995.1 Dicaeum eximium
GTAAAAAATCCCATTTGTACCCCTTGTCTGAAACAGTTTATAATATTGTCTGTGTTTTGAGTTTCTGTTTACCAGTTTAGATCCCATTACTTGGGTGCAGTCTCGAGACACCAGTCTGCTCCTCATCCTGGTCGTGATCATTCCACCAGTGATCTCCTGAAAAATCCCTCAGCCCAAAGCAAACGTGTGGACCACCTTGGCCAAAGCCTTCGGTCAAGATCACATCTGTCCAATGAAAATCATGCTGAACAACATCAAGAGAGAAACAGACGACTGGCTGAGTGGACTGTTCCAGGACTGGGGACTTTCGGGCTGGGTGGGATCTATACTGAAAACTGTGTTTTTAGGATTGTTTGTGTTAGTCATTGTTACAGTAGTTGTTAGTATTGTTTTCGGGTTAATCAGGCACATGGTTCACAAATTAATTTCAAGCTCATCTTCCCCTCCTGAAGTTTACCACTTAGAAGCCCCTAGTGCTCCAAATAACCAACCGTGGTTTAGCGAGCAGTCTGCCCCCCAAACCCAGTCCTCTTCATTTTAAAAACAAAATAAGGGGGAGATGTAGCAGTGTGCTTTTGGGGTTTTTTCTGGACCCTAGATTTTTCCCTGGGTTTCACTGTATCAGTTTCTTCCCCACCCCCCTCCCCCCTCCTAGAAACCATCTCAATACACAGGGCCTGTCTGGGTATTGTTCTCCCTTATCTGGAGACATTCCAGAGGAATGCTGTGTAAGTGGCCAGTTTCAAAGGATGCTCCTCTAAAGACATTGGCTTACCTAGGTGTCACCTTCCCCTGAAACCTGCCCCCTGCCTCACCTGGTTGGTGGGTTACCTGTTCCTTCCCAGCCCCCTTCCCCCCGGATAAAAAAGTAGGGAGAGCACATGGTCGGGAGAGCCAGGAGGGGAGGTGGGGAGAGAGCTGAGAGGAGAACCAGGCAGAAACACCAGAGGCCTGGTGGCATTGAGAAGCGACACAAGCTGGAATAAAGACTGAAACCCCTCTACAGTACTGGCTCCTTCTTCACCGCGTCTAAGGGAACTCTCACAATTGAGGTACCTGAGGGGAACTGGCTCTGGGCGAGGGAAAAACTCCATCCCTCGGCCTCCCGGAGCCCCGTGAACCTGTCCGGGACTCTGCAGGAACAGCTGCTGGCTAGCAGTGGCTCCTCTGAGGACGAGCCCCTCAGCTGGAGCTGCAGGACGCAGCCAAGATCCCAGGGCAGCACGGCAAGCTCCATCCGGACATATTGGGGAAATAACAATATCATTCCCTGATGACTTCTGAGCTAAACACATCTGAGGCTCTGGCTGTATCTATTCATCAAAGTAATGGCATGATGGTAGTTGTGCTTATTGGATTAAATCCTCGCCAAGCCATGGGTTTATGCTAACAAGCAGCAAGCTCCTCAGTCCTTGAACTGTGAGATGTGGGCTGGTTGCCCCTCCAAAAGCAGTGAGCGCTGTGTCAGAAGATGCACCATAGAGTGTAATAAAGACTTTTTAACAGATCATACAGAAGCCGGATCAAAAGCTTACTAATGCTGGCCATGCCTGAGTAAATGCATGTTAAAGTCTCAGATGCGATGGCTCCTTGCTCCTCAAGACCACATAAGCTGTAGGACTGTTGATGTGGCAGAATTTTACACTGGCCTGCTCAAGTCCATTCTTTTTCTTCCAGTGGTGGGAAACAGGGGAAAAAATGGATAAGTGATAAGCATGGCATTTTGCAAATCCTACAATGGCAATTGCTCAAACCATCCTGGTGCTTGAGCATCACTCTTTTGCTAACAGAAGTTTGGGCTGAGGCACTCCCAGGCACTATTGTCCATTAAATTTTGCCTCCACAAAAAGTTCCCTCGAGGTTCTTCTTTCTTATTCTTTATTAGTGACATCTAGTGACCAGTCAGAGTCATGCAGCAAATGCATAAAATCATAATTAATAAGTTAGACTGAACTTACATGACAAGAAAATACTTAGACTATTAGTTTAACAATTTTTCTCACTGCTGCCAGTAGAGAAATCCATCAGGCTCGTGTTTGAAATTATCCTTTGCTCCTCAGCCTTTTGCAGAATGCCAAGGACTGCCCTAGCTCCTGCAGGAGGTTCTATGAAGAAGGTCCTCAGCTGAGAATTTCCAGGATTTTTTAATGGTCCACATAACAGTCTTGAGGGTTTGAATTTTGATGTGCTTTAAAGATTCTGATTTTCAGTAATCAAATTTTCAGCTTTTCTTATAAATCAGGTTTCCTCAGGATATCTCAGTTGGATGTCTAAAAGACTTGGAAAATTGTAACACCTCCTTTCAACCTGCTTTCCTGATAAAAGGATAATATTTTATTGCATCACCACTATTTAACTGAGTCTTTACTCCCTATCACCTTGCAGCCCGAGCAACACAGTATGAGGTCATTATGCTCCTCCTGTGCTTTGTACAAATAGGAAACCATGCAGAGCAAAGTGCCTGAGATAGCTGTACAACTACTGAAATCCTAGAGAGAGAGAGAGAGAGAGAGAAATCAGTGAGAAGACAACCACTACCCCTGGAGCCAGTAGCATCCCATTGGTCCTTCTTCACCCTGGGCTTCTGGGCAATGGGGATCCTGGAGCCTTTCTGGAAGTGCTACCTTTTTACAGCCTTAGTTCAGGGCATCCACGAGGTGGTCACAAATGTTCCCAAAACATTGATGTGGAGTGAGCACAAGCAGATTACTTCCTTTCCCACAGTTTGATACAGTGGTAGTTTTTGTCTGGATGTATTAGATAGGATGTGCTCACCAGACCTCAGCTCAGCTAGGCCTGGAATTAGCACCTTCCTGCTGTAAATTTCTGCCAACTGTACTTAGCTCAAGGTGCCTCTGTGGTGGATTATCTTATGGCAAGTTCCTTCTGTGGCTTTAACAGTGTTTTCAGACAGGCAGCTCTATTTTTTAAGTCCTTTTAAGAAGCACAACAGGGAGACAGAGATGTGAATGCCCCACAGTTTCTATTTTTTCTTGCCTTTTGGGGAGATGGGGAAATACCAGTCTGGTTTTTGCCAAGTGGTCCAGCTGAGGAATCCAGCTCCCTAGCAAGATTTCAGAAAGGTTTCTCAGCAACCAGGCCTCCACACTGAATGGAGATTGTGCCTCAGATAAAAGGCATTTAAAGGGACCTGAATCAGTATTAGGTTTTGGCTTGTACACTCACCAGGGCAGAACACAAACTCTGTGCCATGCCTGGCCTGCTCCTGATACTGCCACAGTAAATGATAGGGGATGGGATAGCAGAACTGGAGAGACACACAGTTCTCCATCCAGGGCACACTGCTGGTGCACCTCTGCTGCTGAGGGAATCTGAGTGTGAAATGCCAGCCCAGCATGTGGGAATCTGCAGAGCTGACCTGAGCTGCAAGTTAAGCACAGTGAGGCAGGGGGAGCAGGGCAGCCACGGGCCAGCAGCAAGACTAAAAGTTCTCTCTGTGTCCCTACTGTACTTCTCAGTCCAGTCCTGAGTCCACACAGGTTCCCAGGGGTGCCTAAGGGCTCAGGCTCTGCAGGCTGATTATGCTCCAGCCCACAGGCTGAAGAGGGGAATGCCTCAGCATCATTTCATCTGAGAGATGCTGCAAATGATAGGACTGGTGACAGACTGAATATAAAAAGTGTTGCAGCCTTGAGCAAACCCACAGCCAAAAGGGCCACACCATTACGCCACTAGGCAGAATGGATGCTTGTGATAGTGGCAGTGACCTGAAACTGCTCATCTTGTTACTCAAGGAGGGCTTCAGCCATGGGGCTGGCAAGTGTGGAATAAGATATGCATGGAGATAGTGAGAAGAACAAACTTTTAGTTCTAGAATATCACCATGGGCTGGGCTTTATGCAAAGATGTCAGGTCTAGAGACAAAACATGGTGTCCTGATGCAGTATTTGAACCTGTCTCCAGCCTTGTGGAGAGGTATCCAAGAAAATTCCTGTCTTCTCTAAGAACCATTTCATCAGAATTGAAAGGAGATGGTGACATGGTTTGGGTGGCCAGTAACTCTGGACCAGGAATGTCACTTTTCAGCCTGACTTCTCCAGCACTCCCAGCTTTCACGTTTAGCCTGCAAAATAAAGCAAATAGAAACATCACAAACAATCAAACAGCTACCTTAAGACAATATATGAGAGGAGAGGAGACTCTAGATTGGTGGTGAATGGTCCATGAGAGTAAGAACATACTCAACCCCACCAGAGTGCCATGGTTCCTTCAGCTGTGCATGCAGAGCCTCTCTCCTTGGTGGGAAAAGGGATTAATTATTTAGTAATTAGTCAATGTGTAGCAATGTAAGGGCGGGTAAAGGCTGCAAGATAATCGTTAACATTATTATCAAAACTACACAGCAGCTTCTCATAAATGTCTTCTTTATTTCTCATGTAAAGGATGTTGTCAGTACCAGAAGAATTTTTCATCTCAAAAATTTCTAATAAACAACTTGGTACTGGGCTCCAACTTGAAACATTTTCTGACTAGCAGACAATATGAAACAATACCTAAATTATTTACCACAAAGATTTAAAGCAGAAAAACTGTGACAAACCCATCTGAATTTAATAGATGGATGCAGAACACGCTGCATCCAGTTTCATAAATACCTTTGTATCCCACCTTTTTTTTGGCCTTCCTATAAAATGGTTTTACAATGACAACTTTATTGGTGCTGAAATTGCTCCTTTCCTGATGTTCAGATCACAAGAACTTTGTTTGCCTTTCGTGTATTACCCATTATTATTTTGTCTCCTTATCATAATGCTATCTATTCTTTCCCTTTTTTATATAGATTATTTTCCCACAGTCATGCTGCTCCTGTCCCGTGGAGGGACATGGCTGGGCTGGTTGTGCAGTAGCAAATGTAAGACCAACACACCTCAACCTCACCCCTGAGTGAGAGGTGATGAGCTGCAGAGACCATCCCTTCCAGGACCTTTGTCTCATATCAGTTGATATAAAAGGTCTGTTTGTGTTGAGGCAGCTCCATAGGTGCCACCAGCAATACATCAATGAAGCTGCTTTTTTGTCCAGTGTGTTTCTTTTTTCCTTCCTGGCCTTTCCTTTGGAACCGTTGTATTGGAAATCAATGGCAAGTTTTATGTTCTGGTTTTTAAGCCTTGCTGTCATGGCCAAAAATTGGCAAGAGGAGAAAAACAGACAAAAAGCCTTAAGAGGCATTTAGCAGGCAAAAAAATTATCCCATGTGTTGTTTTTAAAAACATCTCACGAGCCATTCTGTGGCGGAAATCTGGGCTCACATTACAGCTCTGGGAGTTCACTAAATTGCTCCTGTAAGCAGTGTGCATCCCTCGTTATTTAGTGTGATGTGGTTGAAATCACAGAACAGAAATCAAGCAGAGGTGATGCTCCAGACCTTTGTAAGGAAATGTGTATATGTTGCTAATACAGCTTGAGCACTTCTAAGATATTGGACATGGCTCCAATACGTGTTGGCAAGTAAGCAGAAATGCACTTCCTGAGCCATTAGCTGCCAAGCTGCTGAGCTCACACAAACCAATTTTCTGTAGCTACATCTCTGAGCAGTTCTGGCATCTCTTTCCTGTCTCCAACATACCTCCTTTGTCTTTAAGGGACCCAAAGAATGCCTAAAAAGGGAATGTGACTTCGTCTCATCTCCTATTTTGGGCATCTTTGTGTTCAGATCATTAGCAGATAAGGAAGCTGTTTGCATCCCCTTTGACTGAGGGATCAGTCTTTTCCAGCAGCACCTTTTTGAGTGTACTAGTTGAAAAGTTGGAAGAGAATTATTAATATTTAGGGCAATATAAGTTCTTAGTGCACATTTTCCAAAGAAATAGCACTGCAAACCAAAATAGGAAAAGGCTTGGTTAAAGAATATTTAGAGAAGCTATGACATCCTGAGGAGCAGCTGAAATTTTTCCTCCTGCCCTTTGCAGTCAGGTGAGAAGATCCCTATACCTTTAGAGGTTATCTCTGTAAATTCTCTGTGCCTGAGAATCAAGGCAAGCAGAGGAGTTCATCTTTCATGACAGAATGAAGAACCAAGGAAATTGCAGTAATCTAATACCAGAAAGGCAGAAGATAAAATTATTAAACAATATCTTAGTAGTCATCTAGAGAATAAACTGATAAAAACAGCCAGCATAAATTATTCAAGAACCTACTTTCTCAAACCATTTCTAATTTCATTCCTTGTCAGAGCAACCAGCCAAGTGGATAAAGAGGAGACAGCAGATGAGATACGTCTTGAATTTATTAAGAGTATGACATTGTCTTGCATGACATTCTCTAAAGCAAAGAGAGAAATGTGGCCCAGTGGGTGCACTCATAAAACTTGTGGATGGCTCTGTGTTGAGAACAGAACTGAGAGCTTTGGAGGACAGGATTAGCAAAGGCTGGATTAGCTGGAAAAATAGCAGAAATCAGTGTAGATTACTTCAGTAAAGATGAAGAGCAAAGGAATTTACGCAGCTGTGAATGATTTCTTCTGGGGTATCTGCCACCACAACATGAGGGTTTTTTGCGATAGGAGTTCTTTAGAAAGTGTTTGGCCTTCATCAAAATGAGTCATGTACTTTCTTTCCATGCAGGGTCACTGGAAAAGCACAAAGCTATCAGACTTTGTTTCTCCAAAAAAAGCTGAAATTCTCCGTGCAGGTTTGCTCTTCAGGTATTCCAGCCCTAAACTGACCACTGACCAATTCTTCGTTTAGATAGTGTATTCAAACATGTAGGGCTGTTATTTTTTCAGCTAGACAGACTTCATGAAAAAGAGCATCACTAATAAAACCCACATTTCCTGTGGCAGAGGAAAGGATGTTCCCTTGGGATTAATCTTTTGGAGTAATTAATGAATTAATTAATTAACCATGGCTTTCTTCAGTGCTGACTCCCCAGTTCTGATTGAGAAGTAGAAAAAAGGGCATTGCTGTGGAGTTAAATGTTTTGGCTTTATATTTGTCTTGGTTTAAAAAGACAGGTGTCTGCTAAGGAAGGAAACACAAACCCCCTCCCTCCAAATCACCACAATTTTTTGAAATTAAAACGCTCTCAGGCAAAAAAATATGGGGATAGGAATAACAGTTTTTACTAGGAAAAAAAACTAAAGGAAACAAAGGTACTAGTACCAGCAAACAACAAAAGAAACAAACAAACAAACAAACAAAAACCCTGACAGAGTCAAGATATGACCTGCCACCCTGGGGCAGGGTGTGGATAACAGTCCAGTTGAGCGGTGGCTGCAGTTCTTTTAGAGTGGGAGCCGCGGCTCTGTCAAAACAACAGTCCAGCAGAGAAGAGTGTAGGCAGATGGGTCTGGTTTTCCTCTGGAAATCCAGTGGAGAATCCAGGCTGTCTTCGTTTCTAAAAGTGTCTCTTTTTATCCCAGTAGAAATGCTTGGCCCCTCCCCCTGGGCAGAGCACCTCACAATGGGAATAATGTAATCTTATCAGTCATGTGGAGGCACTTAATGGCCCATTAACAGAAAATGTCTTCCCAGGGGAGGTATTGTTTGTGAAGAGATAAGGGAAACCTGCCCAGATAACAACCCCATCTTTATCAGATGGCAAATAGAATATCTTATTTTAACAATCCAGGACAATATTTCAGTGTATATTACCTTTACCCTTTTCATTTTTGGAGGATGCAGCTGAACTGTATTACTGGAATTAAGGATGCTGTGGAAATAAATACAGCAGACAATAACAAATTACTTGGATGGAGTGGTATGTGCCAAAGCATATGTCAAAGACTTTTCATGCCAAGAACACTAAGCTGCTACCAAAGCTGTATAAACTCTTATTAAAACATTCTACAAGAGTTTAGGATATCTAAAAAAAACCAAAACCCAGTCTGCTAAATTTGGTTATCAGTAATATTAGGACCTGCTTGCCCTGTCTCAACAGCAGGAGTCACCGCACAACCTAGTGAGCCCAGGGTCAGGAACTGGGGACAATAATAACAGACACATCCTTTTCTTCACTTTATATATATGTGACATAGCTCACACAGAAATATACCACTGATGTTTACAGAGATAGAAGACAAAAAATAAACCTGATTGGAGAATTATGCTTTTTGAAGAAATTTTTAGTTAGAAAACTTTTTTCCACTGCATGTTAAGCACAGTAGGAAGAAGGGAGGAGAAGGAGTATTGGGAAAAAAAGTAAATGAAAACTCTTTGTTTGGTGTTCAGGATACATTCATTCATTGACATTAAAAAAACTTTTTAGGCCTAATTAATCAAAATCCATTTTCCACTAAAAAATACCAATTCTTCAAGGAAGTATCAATGCCTTAACTGAAGAGTTTTCCTGTGAGCTCTGCAGGGTTCATTTCAATGTTATCCAAAACAGACATACATTTTTGGTGACTGCACTACCACCTGGTTTTAGCTTTTCTTTTTCTAAGAAGAGAAGGTAAAAGCCCTGAAAATTCATAGTACAGCATTATAGACACCCCTTGCAATCCAAGGCAGAGATGTTCTGTGCTAACCACTTACAAACAGTCTGAAAAGTATGAAAATCAAGTCATGTTTCAAGACAACATGTTTAGATATAAAACCTGGGAGCATATTTATGCATTTCCAAGAAATATATACCCTGGAGCTAAAGTTAAACACACACAGACTTTGCCTGTTATTTCTAGTATAAATTATAAACTTGCTTTTGTCTTTTTCCCTTGAGGGCCTTTGCAAAGTTAATTGTCCCTGACTCCTTGCCTGTATTACCTCAGTAAATACAATATGTGTGCACTGGCAAATGCATTGCACTACAGAGTTTGAGAGAGCATATCACTCTGTGGAAGTGCTGGTGTACCATGACATCTACAAACATATTAAAATATTCAGAAATATGTAAAAATATTTTTAGCTGGATAGACTACTGTATTGGGTGTCTCTGGCAAAGCTGGGTGACTTCTTTCCTCAGGAATTCTGTCCAAGGCATGGCTAATTGTGCCTAAAGGTGGGCTTTCCAAATGTAAGAAGAAAAGCACATCATAAGCTTAGTGCAGTTGTTTCCTCTGGATCTTGAGATACCCTGACTCTCCCAGGCAGAAATTCCACTGTACAACCCAAGCTACACAGCCACTTGTTTCTGGGCTTCCAGCTGGGTGCCCATATCATCACACTCCACACCCTGTGAGGAGTGTCCTGGGGTCTCCAGTTGCTTTCCTATAGTAGGTTAGAGCAGTAACATTCTTCAAGTCTTTAATCTCAGTGCCTGCATCATCACAGGCTCACTCCAATGTAAGTCAGAAGATAATTTGATCCATTGCAAAACTGTGGCTGAGTTATATCATCATTTCCCCCTTTCACAGCTGCATTCATTGCTCCTTCCCATTTGTCAGTTTTGCGACTTCTTTGTCAAAATTCTCCTCTACCCATTCCCAGGTCAAAAGCTTCCCAGTACTGTGGCAGTTTTCTTGGGTCCAATTAGAGACGAATTGTTCATCAGAAAGACATCAGAATTACTGAAACACAATTAACCCTTATTGTTTCCAGTGGCAGGACAAGTCTAAGCAGCCCCAAGTGAAATTCCTTTGTTTTATAAATCCCAGTTATGCTTACATTTACTGTTACCAATATCTGCAGCCCAACAGATGCATTTTTCTTAGCCTGTGTGCAATCTTCATTTGCATGGTAATGAGGCCTTCCAAAGGCATTGAGCAGGTGAGGCAGGAGATGAACTCCTTCCATCACACCCATGTCTTATCATCAGATGTGGTTTTCAGGAACAGGGAAATCTCCAAGGGAGCCATCCTGAACTTAAATCTAAGACTTGCCACCACTAGTGATGGGACAATCTGCTGCCAAATCTGCTCGTGACATAACCAGCTGTATTTTAAGATACTCTAATTTATATACACCCTTACCATAATATGGGATTAAAAGAGTAGACATGAGATGAGGAATAATAATTTGACCAAGTTCTGGTGGGTTCTAACCCCAATTTCCTAATGAGGGTTATTCCTAACACTGCATAGCACCATTCATCTTCCTCTCTACGTTTTGATGACTAACACTGAAGCTGCTGTCCCATTTAAACCTCATCAGACTCAACTGGAGCTCTGGAAGATAATTAAATTCCCTAGGTACTGCCCCATCTCCAGCTGTTTTCTCATGGTGAAACCTTGCCATAGTTCACCTCGTGCATTCATGTGAGCCTCTCTTCTCCAGCCCTCCCTTAACTCCTAAATTTTCTCCACCACTGTATTTCCAGGCTGATCTGTCCTAATCTGCTCATCCATGGTTTCCTTGTCCAAAAGCTGTGACAGACTCCCACTGTCGCAATTGGAATTTGTTGAAGCATCTTGTAAAGACCCTCCTGAGGTGAGAAGACAGGAGATAAATTTGTTTGACCCTATCCAAGATGTGGGCTGACAGTAACCTCCTCCCATAGCCACAACAATTATCTTCTCCAACCATTCTCTAATGACTCCAAACAACAGAGTTGTTTTTCCAGCACAGGTGGTATTTATCCAGGCACCCACCATCTGTTTTCACAACTTTCCTGGCACAGGTGCTGTTCACTGGGTAAGCTGTTTCCTCCTGCTGGAATGGTGTAGAAAACCAGGTCCCAGCTGTTTTCTTCCTGGTGCCTGGTAGTTTGTCAGGGCTCACTATTCCCATGCATTCCCACTATTTCATTACATTATCTTGTGAGTTATATAAAGGTAATATTGTACAGAAACCCCTTTCCTCAGACAGTGATTGAATTTTTCTTATGTCATTTAAGGATTTATTCCTCTGTTGTTTTTTGTAACAGTGAGTAATTCCCATTAAATATTAAGTAATTGATTTGCCATATTTGTCGCGGTCTTTTTTTTTTAAGCAATTGATTTATTTAGTCATTGCAATTACTGTAAATCAGCTAACTAAAAATAATGCCAAATAATTAATTTACTTAGTATTTAAATATTACAAATTGCCATAAATTACTCCAAATTACTTGCACACAGGGTAAATTTTCTTATCACTTGCAGGAAACTAAAAGATTAATTTCCAAATGTTATTTATGTGTGCTGCTTTTTGGTGCTTTGCCATTCCACCTAGTGAGCACTGCACAGGAAAATCCAGTTACTGAGCCTAATTAGATTCAAAAAGACAAAACAGTGGGCTGTCTTGGGAGTCCCACTTCTTTCCTCTAAGTCCTTTATGTGTTTATTTTGAAGCATTAGTGAAATATTCTTGTCTTATTGTCACACCCCCTCTGGGAGCAAAGCAAGTGCAGTGAGAGCCCCAGATCAGATCTTACGAGCCCATCCCTAAAAAGCACTCAGGAATTTGCTCAATTATAAAGCATGTGATCAAAGAATCATAGAATCCTACAATTGTTTGGGTTGGAAAGGACTTTAAAGATCTGTGGGCAGGGATGGCACTCACTAGGTCAGGTTGCTGAGGGCCCGATCCATCCTGTGTTGAATACTTCTTGAGGGAAAATAGCACAGCTCATTTTGAATGTGCACACAGGGATTATAATCCAGGGCACAGCTCAACATCTGATAAAATTCCTCTGCTGTCCCTCCACTGAGCTTTGGTTCACATTTGGAGCCTGCAAGAGAGATGCTGTCTTGGTTTGAAAAGACATGTGTCTGCTAAGGAAGGCAGGAGCTTCCCTGAAATGGAAAAGGTAAACCCCCTTCCTGCAAATCACCACAATTTTGAAATTAAAAGGCTCTCAGGCAAAGATATGGGAATAGGAATAACAGTTCTTTACTAGGAAAACTGAAAAAAAAAAAACCAAATGTAACTAGTACAAACAAACAAACAAAAACCACAAAAAAACCAATCCTGACAGAGTCAGGATATGACCTGCTATCCTGGGGGTCAGGGTGTTGATAACAGTGCAGTTGAATGGTGGCTGCAGTTCTCCTGGAGTGACAGATGTAGTTGTGCGAAGCAGTGATCCTGTAGAAAGGANCACCTTTAACAGATGGCAAATAGAGTACCTTATCTTAACAATCCAGGACAGATGCTTTTCATACAAACCTGGACAGAAGATGTACTCAGGAACATAACTCATGTTGACTAAGGGGGTATCATTCTGTCAAGGACTTGAAGTCCTCAGTGCCAACAGCTTCTCACCACGGGGGCAAAATCTTGTTTGTATCTCATTTTCTTCTTCTGTTAGGCTGAATTTTTTTATTCAGTCAGTGGTTAAACTTGAAAACAGAAGTTTAGAAACATGAGATAACTTCATCCTTTGAAATATTAAAAACTTGAACAGATTCAGTCATGAGCAACCTGCTCCTCCTGGCCTTGCTCTGAACAGAGGGAACAGACCAGAGTCCTCCAGAAGTCCTCTCCAGTCTGAATTATTTAGTGTTTCCTTTGCTTGTGTCACATATTGAATACATTCTGTCTGAAAAGGCCTGTAGTCAGTGTCTTAGTGATGTCTCTCAAAACTTCCTATCAAACACAAGACTTGCGTGCTTATGTGAGTGTTAAAAATCGCTTCAGAATGTTTAACTAATTCTAATTGAACCATTCTCATTTTCTCACCACTCTCACTCACTCCATAAAGTTGCCATCTCTGAAGTTTTGCTTTCAGGCCCAGTCTCAGGTTTGAGAGGGATTTCCAGAGCAGGAACAAATAACTAATAATTATATAATATTTACTTTGGCATTGCTGGCACTTGAAATTTAGAAGTGTATTCAGACCCCTCCTTATTCAGAATAGTCTTAATATTTCCAATACCAAAATGTTTCTCTAAGTTCAGTGAAACACTGAATGGGCAACAGATTATTTATTTTACACAATCTTTTTTTTTTTCACATTTTATAAAAAAGGAACAATGTTCACAATGAATCTTTCATTTCCAAATACCAATAGGGAAATTCTCTTCTTATCTTGCTTGTTTTGCTTCTGATACGGTTAACTTGGCAGAAGCAAAAGGAGTTCCTCAAGTATGGCAGTATTGAGGAATTTACTTTTCACCCTGGAGGAAAAATGTTTCAGCTGCAAAGCTGTGGCAGATCTTTAGTCCAAAAAGCCCCCAGTGGCTTCTGTTGCCTTTGCTTTGTTCCTACTTCCCCTGCATCCCTCTGTTTCATTTATAATCCACAGGACACTCCTCCAAAAGCTTCCCCAACCATCTTCCGTCTGTCTTCTCATCAGGTGGTCATAAATCAGCTGCTTCTTTACCTTATCCTTGGCACTCTCTGCTCCAGTGGGTCTCTCCATCATCATGCTTGCCATATTTCTCTGTTCCTTGTTGGCTTGCCTTCAAGTAAATTTCCCTTCATCATAGTCCAATTTTCAGTTCTGTAGGAGACAAGGTAACAAAAAAAAAAACCCACTAAGTGAAAAGAATTCAATGGACTGTACAATCGTAAGCATATTTGCCAGGCTAGACCAGAAATGAGTTGTTTATGAAAATGAAGGATTAAAATGTAACAAATGCAGGGTATGCCTTTTTGTTTTTTTCAGTTGAAAGTCCTTCTAACTTGGAGGTAAGAGCAATCATTTCATTATTTCTGAAAAGACCTGACAGGAGTCCAGGCCCAGAATTTCATAGTGTTGAGAACTGAGGTAGGCATAAAAGAGTTATTTCGACCTCAATGATATTTGATGTTCCACTTAAAATCAGCAGATCCCCTGCTGGTGTTAATTGGTGTCAGAGAATTGCTTCTTCTGGAGCAGCTCAAAGAGACACCATCAGAGAGACTTCCTTGCTCTATTTCCATGTTTCCTTTCCTTCCCATTGCCTCTCAAGGAAAAAAAGCCCATCTGAAGTATGAATACAGATGAGAAGCCTGGAAATTACTGCTCCTCAACTCTTATAGGGACCCAAGTGAGAAGAAATTGTTCCAAAGGTCCCCGTTTGCAGGGTATATAGATACCTCTGCTCGTTCAAGCATTCCCTTTCCTGAAGTGAGCCTAGAGTGTTCCCATCCCTTCAGCTGATGAGCCCAGGGAGGGCTCAGCAACGGATTTTAAATGCTAAAGTTTAATGCTCCCCTCACTCAGAGATTTCTGGTGGGTGAAATGTTTTTCACAAAGCAGACAAAAGATGTGGGTTTTTTGCAGGGTGGCTCATTACTGTGGCAACCAGCAGAGTCACCTCCCCTTGCCCTAGAGCACTGATTTCAGAGATTAGAGAGACATTTCTGCTGAGTGTGCACATCACTTCCCACTCAGCTATAGTGGCAGTGCAGACAATCCTAAAATAGGCAATAAAAGGAAATTCAATTAATCAACAAGCCCCACAAAGCCAAACATCTGGATGTAGCAGCTACTGTGCTGTCCAATAATTAGGAGGTGACAAGGGTCTAGAAGAGGTTTGCCATCTCTGTATGGTGATGGCAAACAACTGGCCTTTCACACAAGCTAGAGTTCAGTTATGTACAGTGTACAAAACCAGGGGAAGTTTGCAGCAGCACCTTTTCAATCTGGGGAGGGGCAGAGAAAACGAGAGGCTGAGCTTGGAGAACCGTGTGTTTCCCGGGCTGTGCAGGAGTTTAACTTTCCATTCAGAGCAAGATAAGCTTTTAAGAAAAATTACTTTCTTCCATATCTGTAAGAATGCAATTTGATCTGTTTTTAAGAGACAAAAGGGCTTTCTTCCTCATTTCCATTAATTGCCTAACAGTTGCCGGGCAAAACATACAGAAGGCAGAGAAATACTTCCAATCTAGGCAATCACAGCCACACCAGCATTTAGCTTTTGCAAAGTGTGCTGCAGTCTTAACCTGCTCATTTTCCTGCAGGAGCAGCCACAAAGGAGCCAGTTGCTCACTCTTTCATCCTGTTCTTAGAGGGTTGATATTGGTCCACCAGCACCAGCATCTTCTGTGCTTAGAGAAATAGCCTGGACACCTGCTCATCTTCCTGTTTGTGCAGACAGTCCCTTCCCACAAAACCTGCAAGGTGATTACCTCCCACAGGTGTTCCTTGCGCCTATCTTGACATTACTTGTTACTTGCACCACTTTTTCCAGAGACCTCTCTGAGATCACTTATTCCCTGGATACCAAGAGAAGACAACCTTACAGCAGGGATGGTGCCGTCAGGGAGAATGGTGGGACAATCACAGGGGCCGGAAGTACAAGTGTTGAAACTCAGAAATCTTAGCTGATATAAAGGATTATTCAATCCAGTCAGACTGTTCTATCACAAACTGTCTGCTTGTGATAGAACCTTGTCACTCTCTAAGCTTTGCCACAACCCACACAGAAAGCATGAGGCAAAAAAAGTTGCACCAAATCATTAAGTGATTTCCTAATTTCAAACCCACTGCAGCCAGAGGACAAATCCTTCACACTTGCCCTGTTTCAACCAATCTTGTCAAAAATTGGTAAGGTGGGACATTGGCAAGCTTTGCACTGTCCCTTTGTGTCTCCTCCTGTGGCACACAACAGCCTCATCCTCTTGCTGCATAGTCTGATAGCTTCAGCAGAAGCACAATACTCCATGCAGAACCCATCTGCATTGCCTTGGCACTGCCAGGGAACTGGGCATGGCCTTGCAGTTAAAATCCAACAGTAACAGGTGGGAAAACACCACACAGTCCCTGGAAACTCTGCTTTTCCATTGCCAAATTGACTGCAACTGCTTCCGCTCAGATGTCCCAGATGAAGACTATGCTTTTGCAACAGAAAGAGCTGCATTCAGATTGGATGTGAAAAAATGTGATTTTTGTTGTTGCTGGACCACATTCCCATCTGGCAGGTGTCAGCATGCCAGAATTGCTGGGACCATCCTAGTATCCATCCATCTGTCCATGTGGGTCATCACGCTTGAAATAACGCAGAGGAATAAAGCAAAAAAAAAAATCAAAATTCTTCTGCTCAACAGCTGCACTCTCTGGTGATTTCCTAAAAGGAAGGGAGGGGTGGAGGAGCCTGTCTTCACACGGTCACTTAACCTGTTAGTGTGGCTGTCTACAACATCACCATCTCCCTCTAGCTTTGGAACCCATCAGCTCAAGGCCTCGGGACACAAGGGATGAGCAGTAAAGTTGAGCATCACTCATTTTCCCTGCTCCTGGTGTGTCAGATCAAGGCTGCTGCCTGCACAGTGTACACACCTCCAGGCAGTGACAGATCTACAGCCTCATCCCTCTGTATCATTAAGATCAAAGAGGCCCTGACCCTCAGCATCCAACACCCCAATGAAAACAGAGAGGTTGGACTCCGGTCAGTTCAGGGGAGAAGTGAAACCTCACTGTAGTCTCCATCAATCCAGCCAGAGGCAAAAAGAGACTGGGTGACAACTGGGAATATAAGGGGTAAAACCACAGGTAAATGGGCAAGAAAAAAGGAGGGAGGAAAGAGGAAGGTCTCAGCACTGAAAAACAAATGAGCAGTATTTAATTTTAGCCCTGCTCTCTGTACTTAAAATATAGGCTATCTCACAGAAAACAGTTTGATTAACAAACATAAGCTGCAGCCTAGAAAATGTATCTCCTGAGATGCTCCACACCTGGCACTTGCTAAAGGCACCAATATTTTGTGCTGCTCTGCCACTCATTGGCCAGAGTCTGGCGAGCACAAGTCCCACTGATGGCTACCACATGACAGATGAACATGCCATGGGCAGGACTGAGGCACTTCCAGGTAATACAGTAGCTACTGTGGTGCTTTGGATCTCTAATAATCTAATTGGTCAGAGCAAGACTAACCACTAACCATCACTACCTTGTGTGCACAATTCAAGTTCCCAACACACTTCAACACTTAGAATCACCAGGGGTTTAGGATTACTGTTAAAAAATGTTAAGGGTCACATCTCTACATGCACCTTCCTTGGAGGTTTTTAAATTTTTACAAAGCACAAACACATCCTGGTTACACCTACAACAATATCAGGCAAATGCAGCTGTCCAAATCCAGTCACAGCCAGAGCTCTCTCAGTGAGAGAAAGAGTCTGTCAACAGCCATTTAGCTATTGACTGTTCCAGTCTCTGCTGTCTCTCTTTGATTCAGTGACTCAGACCTTTCTCCACTTCTGTCCTTTCATGACAGACCTTCAGCCACACACAGGTGAAAGAAGGAACACATTACAGGGACTAGCATTTGGAAAAGCCTTCCTTCCCTGATCCCACACTGAACTGGACATTGCAATGGGGTGTGTTGAGAGTTCTACCTGGGTTCCTGTGGAAGGATTTCATTGTTAGAGGGCATTTGCTCTCTCTAACTCATAGTACTCAGAGACCACTGTAAGCATAAATTACATATGCATATGCCCAACATCCTTCCTTAAGCATCAATTAATTCTGTAGCAGTGATCTCTTTTCTGTTCATGCCAGCTGATCTGTGCTGGGGACAGAGCTGGTTATCCTGCATTTTCAGTCTCAGAAGCCAGAGGGCAAATAAGAGGAATGCCCATTTATCACCTTCTACAAGACAACGAGCTTTGTGCCCATCTTACAAGTTTGGGGAATTGTCTCCTGCTCTTGAACTCACAAGCTTGACAGTGGTACAGTAAAAGCAAGTAGATTTTAAAAATTCAGTGGCCCAGGCTCTTTCCAGAATCCGTCACTCATTCTTTCCCCAGAGAAACAAAAAACTGAGATGAATGTCTATGCTGGAGTTGTGCCACATGGATTAGTGAAGTGGGACTTTTCCCCTGTGTACAGATTGACTTCAATTCACTCTGGCTCTGTTTCAATGAGCCTTGTCCAAACGCAACCACCTGGGAAGGAGGAATGGTAATTAGCTGATGCTTTTGGGAACAGTTCTACGATGAAGGTACAAAAAATGAGCCAAGGGCAAGGAAACGTGGTGCTTTCATATATGCATATTTGTGTGTGTGTGTTTTGGCACACAAACTTCAAACAGTGGCTGCCATCTGGGATTTGCAGAAGAAGAAAGCCAACAGCAGTAAATCTAGGAAGCAACTGTTTGACAATCTGCCTTAAGATAAAGTTTCTTCCAGACCTGAGTCCGGCCCTGGGCTTCCCAATACCCAGGCTCCTCACCTGTCTAGCTTTGACTCTTAAATATGTCAAAAACACAGTAGGAGCTAGAAAAAAAAACGTGTTTTCTTTCAGATCCTATAGCAATGAATTGGCTGTGATTTTTAAGGAGGAAAAAAAACCAAACCAAGATTCCTTAATTTGCTATCTGGCATGTCCTGCTTTTGCTCTCTGACCATTGTTCCCATGCTCTGTGGGACAGGATAGGAACCAGAGTTGCTCTCCCACCTCCACTCTGCTCGAAACTTTCAAACCTCAAATCTGATCTGCCTTTGAAATCAGAGCTTCCAATATTTATTTTTTTCTTTTTCTTCATGGATGTCTCACTTGCAAGCAGAGGCAGGTATTTGCCTCTGCACAGCAGGTATCAGGATATACCCCCTTCAAACCATGTGTGCAGCTAGATTTGGGAAGGGAAAAAATGAGCCTGGTACACCTTGTGGGTCAAAGGGTGCAGCAAAACCCCTGAGGGGCTGCTGAAGCCCTAGCAGGAGCTCTGGTGGGCAGCACTTCTTCCCCCAGAAAGCCAATTTGCAGCCCCAAGTCTCTCAATCTTTTTTTTTTTACTGTTTTTCCAACAACCATATTGTCTCCTCTCCCCATGCTGGCTACTTTTCTTCATAAAAATCAGTGCTAAAAATAAAATTGAGGAATTATTTTAATAACTATTTAACACCTAAAAATCACTACACCCCAGAGGAAGCCCTGACAGAGTTTAGCTCCCTTCATCTGTTCTGACCTCCACTGAACACTAAATTAATGAGTTTCCATGGCATGGGGTGATCAGAAGCCAATATTATTATTATTCATTGCATTTGCACTTTGTCTGAAGCACTTGCAGGTGAGATGAAAACGCTTATTCAAATGCAGGCTCTAAAACGCTGTTCACAAATCCATCTGGGCACCAATTAAATCATAACATGAAACCAAGATGCAGCAACTTCTTTTACCTGGAGACAACCAGAACCAGGTGAGGAATTCTGAAAAGACACAGCTTCAGCTTACAACTTGAGGCTTTCATTAGGGAAAGGTTTCACTTGGCCCTTCTTGAGTTTTTTTTCATCTTTTGCTGGAAGTTCTTGAATCATTCTTTCTCCTGTCTGATACTGACAGCTCTTTTTAAAACATGATTGATGGCCCATTGTCAATAGCCATCATGCTCCTGTCAGAGAAGTGGGAGACATGAAATAACTTGGTTTTCAATAATTCAAGGGATGTTGCTAAATTTGGGAAACAGACACTGGGAGGAATGAGGGCATTAGAGAACCTTATTGGGGGAAAAGAATTAAAGACTTGTCACTGACTTTTAATTTGATCAAGAGTATAGTGACACCAATAAACCAATAGATTTGTATTCCAAACATTGCTCTACTACCAGTTTCAATAATAATCACCCAGAGAAAATAATCACACAGAGAACACATAACATATAATCTGATATCTTTTCCACAAGAGTTTTAGGTATAATTAGTCTTTTAGTTCACTTCTGTTATTCCTAAGTCCTGAGTCCACCTTAGACTGTTGGGAATAGAGGAGAAATAAGCCCTGAACACACCCACAAGGTTCACCCCAGGATGATTCCCTCCCTGCACAGAGATGTGCTCCTGTACCCAGGCGGCAATGGAAACAGACTTCATGCTGCAATTCCCTTCCCTGTCCATCGATAACATTTTACTTTCCAGATGGTACCTGCTGAGTCCTGTGCTGCAGGGCCAAGTCCAGCATTTGAACAGGCTACTGATAGATGTTTTAAAACCAGTGAAGGTAGGAAGTAAACTTTAACAGATGGAAAAAGACCCCAAAAAATCCATTAGCATGTCTTTCTCAGTTGAATTTAATAGTCTCTTAGCAGCTGAGATTGTCCCTCCTGGAGGTAATTACACAATGTAACCAAGCACCAAATAACATCCTTGTGCACCATTTATGTGCTACCACTCAGTAATGCTACTGCTTGGCTCTTCCCTGCTCGTCCTCTCCACCATTCTGCTCCAAGGGAGGGCAGGACACCATACCTGCAGCAAGCTACAGCTGAGCACCAAAGACTAGGAAGGCATCTCTGTCTGAATATCTCCCGATTGTGAACACCTAGAAAATCTCTTTCTGCATCTGAGAGATGAATGATTTTTTTATCACTGATAGGTCATTGAATCACAGAATGACCTGGACAGAAAGGGACCTCAAAGATCATCACCATGGACAGAGTCACCTTGCACTAGATCAGGCTGCTCAGAGCTCCATCCACCTTGAACACTTCCAGGGATGGGGCATCCCTAAGTTCTCTGGGCCACCTGTTCCAGTGGCTCACCACTCTCACAGTAAAGAATTTTTTTTTTCTCTTCTTTATCCTCACACCTTGGAACTCCCTACTGTTCTGCCAAACTCTGCTGAAGTGAGGCTCGGAGTTACAGGTATGAGACACACAGCTCTGCTTGTGCCAGTACACAAACACATCATCATGAGCTAGCTCTCATTCCATAGGAAACCAACCTAATCTTCTCACTAAAATCCTAGAGCTGAGATCTGGCCTTGGAAGACAGAGCCATGCAAGCTTGGTAAGAGTTTCATTAATATCACACACATCTAGCTGAGGTTCAGGTCTCCAAATGGATACCTTAGGCAAGGAACAGGCCTTCTCCTGCTGTCCTAACTTATGCAGGGCCATCTTAGCACAGAGCAACCCAAACAGCATCCATATAATTGGAAAAAAACTGATCTCATCTACCACAAGGAGTCAAAGAAGGCGCCTGAAAGCTTCTCTGTTACAGGTCATGCCTATATATGGGATTAGAAAAAAACGAAAAAAGAAAAAACTGAGAAAGATCAATATAATAAATTTACTCTTCATGGTTCTCTGCTCCCATTCCACTTTGGTTATGGATGGAAGAATCAGCAACAAAGTGACTGGAATTTCAAGTGGCAAAACAAAAATTTAGCCAGCTGTCTCCTCTTCAGACCCCACTTTTCTCCCACCATTTTGTCTCCTTCTATCCCAGTTTTACAAGTTCCTTTCCTAAGAGGGTACTTCCCAGGTGTAACATGAGTGATACAGGAGACAGACGAAGATGACATATTGACTCCATGATTCAGAAGGCATAAAAGGCATTTATTAATAGAAAATCACACTCTTATAGAAAGCATTGTGAACCTAACACCTGATTGGTCTTTAGGAGACTCCTCTCGCACTACTGGCCAAGAAGGGAACAACACCTACTTGTAAACATCCTGCACAACGACAGGTGCAAGGGATAAGATAATAATGTTTTAATTATTTCTTTTCTCTAAGTTTCCCAGGCTGAGCCTGGGAGAAATTATCTCTGTTCTTTCTTTGACTGAACTGAGAATATCCACACCCAGGGGCTTAAGAGACGCTGGAAGGTCCCCTAGTCCCTCCCCCTGTACAGGAACCCCCCTTGCAAGCCAGACTCCCTGTTCCCAAGCCACTTTCCTGACAGCTCCAGGGAGTTTGGCTCCTGGAGAACAGCCCCTCTATGTTTAACAGCCCACAATTAACTTTTCTTCTCCCAAATTGCCTGAGCACTTTTTGAACCTGAGCACGCACATGTTGGCAACCACACCAAGCAGCAAGAGGAAAAAAAAGGTGGTTTTTCAGAAAATTGTGACCACCATGTGTTGCCTGGAAGTGACTGTCAAGAACATCATCAGCACTTCCAGCCTCCAACAGATATAAGAATGACTAGACCACGATGCTTGCAGAGCACAACCGTCTTCAACCTGCCCCAAAGAAAGCTGCCAATTAGAAGTTGGGAGCACTCTGCTGGGAAGATTGTCCAAATCTGTAGAAATGCTTTTCTTTATTCAATTTTTTTGGAATGAAATTCTTAATATCACTTTCATGACACAGGAAGTTCTGAATAAATTTTTTGTTTAAGCTAATTGTTGAGTTCTCCACAGGTGTCAAAATGAAACAGTTCTGTAACATGTGGAAGATTGAGCAGAATTAAGATACACCACCATGAAAATGAAGCTTCTCCTTCTCAGATCAAAACAAAGGACATTTAAGGCCAGAAAGTGCAGCATGCACACACTGCATTGTTTAAAAAAAAAGGCAAATCCTAAATAATTCACTGCAATTTTTCCCCATTAAAAATATAAATCAAAGCTGCCATATTCTCATAAAAGAATTTGCTTTCAAAAAAACATGGCAATTTCTGATGGCAAAATCTGCTGTCAGGAAAGTTTTGTATTTAGCTACAGATGGAATGCACTGTGAGATGCTGCATTCTGGAAGTGCTGACAGAAAATAACCTGGTTTTGGCTCCCTTTCTCCCGTACAAACAACCTGCTGATCTGTGCTTGACCTCTTTCAGGTACTGTGGGATCATTTAGGAGAGAATTGCACAGATTCCTGTGATGATTCTTTTTATTGATTTTGCCAACCAAAGAACTCAGCTATTCCTTCAGGAGCAGTAGAAGGGGTAGGTGATAACACAGTCAACACCACTGAGCAGTTTTAGCAGGCACAACATCTAGGTTGCAGAGTCAGTATTTTGCAGGAGAGGTTCATGGAGTACGTCCTGCTTTCTTTTTCCTACAATGTTCTCTGCTCAGAACTGAGGGGCAGAAGTGCTCCACTCTTCAGAGAACATGCAATTCCCCCTTGTGCTTGAACCCAAAATTTGCATTCCCTGACTCCCGGGTTAATTTTCCTCCAGGTGCAAACACAATAATTAAGGGGCATTAAGGGATGCAATCTGAAATACTAAACTTGCAGTCTCTGCTGATAAACATTGCCCCTAACTCATGTTGGTACAAAATATCACTAAACCAGCAAGATTTGCTTTAAAAATTGTAAAAATTGTAAAAATTCTTTTTGCAGTCAGGCATCCAAATTTTGTCCTTCTTTGACGGATATTCACCTAATAGGTCTTTTATTTCTTGACAGAAGGAAAAACGGGAACATTCAGGACAGTTATCTCTCCATAGTGGAGCTATAAAGATTTAATCAGGTCCCATCGTCTGAGCAGCACAGCTTCTATCAAGGACCCAAATGGTGCAGACTGCATAATTGTGCTTATTAAAGGGTTTGACTTGGCCTTCATTAGGACTAGTGGGAAGACTATCAATGACGCCTAAATAATTTATCAGTACGGGTCATTAAGGATAAGAAATTTCCCTCTGGCAAAGCTGAGGCACTTCTGAAAAATCCCACTGAAGGTTATTAAGTCCACTCTCCCAGACAGGGCAGTTCTGCTGTGTCCCATGAAAAAAATCTTTTTTTAAAACTGTGCATTCCCAAAGGCTATTCAGTCATGCTGTTGAGTCACTTCTCCCTGACCACCTGAATGAAGCAGTCCTATGTTTTTTAACAAACCACCTGCTTTCACAACTGTGCATTGCTCCATAAATACGGTGATGTGTACATAAATGCTAGGAATGGCCACAAATGCTGCAATTGGTCAGGACATGTTTCTGACTTACAAACATGCTATGGTGTTGAAATGAGTGCCACCCCATCATCAGCCACGGGGAGTCAGGGGATGATGGACACACTTTGCTCTAACCATCCAGAGCACAGAGGGAAGAACAGGGACACTTAAGGAGAGATGCCAAATCTCCTCTTTCAGGGCTCCTAATTTAGAGGGGGAAAAGGCAACATCTTTTTGTTGTCAGAGTGATGGGTTTTCAGGCAGAATAGTTGGGAAAAGAAATTTCCTGGCTGTAGGGAGCTGAGTGTCTCATACATATATTTTTCTGTGCTGTTGGGTGCTGCTCTGACCCCCATCCATACAGGGAGGGCTCCAGCAAGAATAAATCAGCTGCTTAGCTGAGCATAAAAGGGAACATTAATGTGGCCTTGGGGATGTGTAGGAAAATTATCTGAGAAAATAAATGTTGCAAAGAAAGCAATTATACCTGCTGCTAAAGTAACCCTAGCAGCAGAAAAGAGACTTGCTTCATTCAGGGACACCTGCATTTCTTCCAGGGTTCCTTGCAGCACTGGTAGTAGATGGAGGGAGCGATCTGTGCCTAGCAGAATTATTTTCATCCTGCCTGCTTTGGCAGGGCATAAATCTCTTCCCTATTACCTGAGGTATGTCTCCTCATTGAATCAGGGAGCCCTTCAATTCAACAGCAACATTAATTTACTCTCCATTTCCATGTGCCTAGTGCACAGGAAGCAGAACAGCCAGGAGCTGCAGTGGCAGTCCCAGGTCAGGGTGAGCTGTCCCTGTTGGCAGTTCCCACCTCTAGAGACTTGGGCTGCCAAAGGAGATGCCTGCTCTCTGTACCACCTTCCTGGATTAAGCTGAAGGGCTCCTTATCCATCAGGGCACAGCACCAAATGGCATCTAGTCTGGCATTTCCACAAAGCACTGCAAGAAGAGGGAAGACTGTAATCACACCCTCCCCATCCCTCACCTCTATCCCCTTCTCTCTATCCTGTTCTCCAGCACTTCCACCTTCCTCAACAAATCCTGCATAGCATCTCCAGTGGAAATCATTCCCCTAAGGGAAGACGGGATGCACTCCCTGAGGATGTCCAGTGCCTCTGTCAGCAACAGCTTCTCTCCTCAGCCTGTCCTCGAGAGCCTAGAGAGGTCCCTTGGTTTAGGGACTCTGCATTGTCAGAGGTAATCTCTCCCTCCCCATAGCCATGAGTCTGGGGGGTGATTAATTCTCTGAAGACTTGGTTCAGTCCAGCCCAAACACAGAGAGAAAAAAATTCCCATGATGGAGTACTGCTAGGGAAGAAATCTGTTGGGATGAAGAAATTACCTGGGCAAATTTTGCTGATGCTGCCCAGAGGAAAGGTAGCAGGAAGCGATCATGTGAATTCCTGCCAGCCCTGCTCTCTGTGATTTACATGCTGCTGGTACTCAGGGCTAGTATTAATGGCCACCAGCACAGCACAGATCTACCTGCTCATGAAAGGCATAGGCAGGCGGAAAAGGAGAGGAATGAAAAGCTGTGCTTAAATTGCCAGAGGGTCTTTTTTTGTCCTGCTCTGCAAGTGTGGGCACTGAAGAGTTTGCCAGGAGGAGTCCTGTCAGGTAAGTTCTTAGCAGGGGGGAGTGCGAACATGGGAAGGAATAATTTTCCTTTCAACACCTGGACCTACTGGTTTTCCAGTGAATGTTAAATTATGCTTCTGCCTAGGAAAGTTTTTTTAACTTACCTGAAAGATTTCAATGGGATACAAGAGAAGCAAATCCTCCTCTCCCTCCAACCATTTATTTTCTTCAGTATTTCCAAAGTTTCTGTGCACTTCTTCCTCATACACCTGTATTAGGTGCTTCAGTTACCCCCAGGGTGAAAGATGCTCCTCTTTTTATAAACCTTTTAGATTGTTTAAGCAACTTGCTCCAAAGGCTTAATGCAGTGAGTGAGGTTTTGTTTCTTGTCTTCCTCCCTGGTTGTGCTTTGATCATCCTTTTCATAAACTTATTTCTTGGTTCAAATGAAGTGAAATGACATGGGAAATAAGATAGGATCTCTACATTGTTCATAATTGATTTGATACAAATATTTGATAGTTCTGAAACTCAGTCATTTGAGCAGATTGCAGAGTATTTCTCAATACTCTCAGAGAAACTGATTTTTTCCTTCAGAACTGCCCCTCTTGAGAGCCTTCACTCCTAAAGTCCTGGCAAATTGGCCAAAAACTTCCAGAACATAACTTAGCAGAGTGGGTTTTTTCATCTATTTTTTAAATCTAGACTGTCTTTTAAGACTTAAATTTCTCATTAAATGATTTAGGACTTCTGTCAAGATCCAGTTTTCTGAAGAAATGTTATTTGTTTACTCCATTCTGTTGAAGGAGTTTGCTGTTGGTTGATGAGGGGAGAACTGCACTAATTAGGACTTCAAAATAAATATTTTTTGCCAATGGTTTCCCAATAGAAATTATATGATAAGAGAGTTTGACTCATGAAGGAAATTAGATGTATTTGTCCAAAGGATAGCTCCCATGTGACTCTCCAGCAGTTTCACCAAAGAACTGTATTTCCTACAAAATATATACTCCTACAAAATGTATACTCCTACAAAAATCAAAGAAAGATTGTAATTTCACCAACATTCTCCATTTTTGGGCAATTTTCATTGTGACAATTTCCAATAGGAAAAAAACCCAACCAAACAAACAACACTTTCTGTGGGCAAGGCAAGCAAGAAATTTTTGAGCAGCTTTGAGGCAACACAGCTGATGTACAATTAATGTCACAAATTAATGTGAAACTTTCTTGTGACAGCCAGGAATTATTGTCAGCTACCTGATCCTCCAGTTGGGTGGTCACCAACTTCCTGCTATTTAAGTCAAAAGGAGATATTATACCTCTGGGAAAAAGTGGCCCCTGTGACCACATACATTTTTCAGCTTACAATGATCTATTAAGTAGGGTAATTTTTACAATACATATATTTTTACAGCATGTGTGTTGTAAAAGAACAACATGTGGATATATATATGAAAATCTTGAAATTATCTCTCTTGGTGGGGATTTACTTCAAATGAAGGAAACCTAAAAACTTATAGGCACAGTTAGCTGCTGTGGATGCTGGTCCAGAGTCTGGAGTGGCTGGTGGTTGCTGTGTAGCTACAAGAGACATTTCCTGCTCTGAAAACCTTTCAGACAAACTCTGCATGGAACCCTGAATATTGTATGAAGTGTCATCATTGTGACATCATTAGAGATGAGAAATGTCAACACAGGGAGGTGATGTGACCAGGAGTACAACAAAATTCAGTGGCAAATAGTGAGAGTTTGCCCAAAGACAAACAGCACACCCCCAGTACCCATCAGAAGGCTACTGAGGAGGCAGAGCCCTACTTTATCCTGGTACATAGAAGCAACAGAAATCAGTTGAAATTATAGATTCTAGCTGGATTTAAGAAAAAATACTTTATTATAAGGATATTCAAGCATGGGAATGGTTGTCCAAAGAGCTGGTAAAATTTCTGCTCACGGAGAACTTCAAGTCTCAACAGGATAAAGTCCAAAGCACCTTGGTTTGAATTCACAGTTGACCCATTCTGTTCCAGAGGTTTCCACCAAATTGAATGAGTCTCTGATCTTATGCAGCATGTTAACTTCACTGCTCTCTTGCTTTTTCCTTCACTTTTTTTTTTGTGTCTGTGCTCTTGTCTCTGCCTGTGCTTGGGTTCCTAGATGGTGAGCAACACAGGTCAAGAGCTAGGCTGACAGCTCTGTGCATGAAGAAGAAGAATTTGCTTCTTTCTGCTGCAGCTGAAACCACATCATAAAACAGTTCCCCTTTCAATGATAATTAAGAAGAAGCTGCACCAGGTACACAAAACTGGTGAGTTGGTGAACAACCAACTGCTGCTGCTGCCAAATGGATTTGTACTATTGGTAATTAAGTCTGTGATTGATAAGTTGAATTAATTCTGCTCATAAAATTGAGGCAGATTCTGCCAAGCACACCACAGGCATGTTATCTGCACTGACACAGTGCAGATCTTCTGCACTGTATAGAGTGTTATGACCAGCAGCAAAGGTAAGCTGTATACCACTGCTCAGAAAAAGGGGTTGATTTGCATGAAGCCAGGAAACCAGAAAGAAAGAAAATAATGCTCATTCTACTGGAACAAAACCAGAGAGAAGAGGAGCTGGAGAAGTTGCTCACACTGTGCACTTCTGCATCACAGCACAGAAGAGCTGACACCACCCACACTAGCAAAACACAGCCTCAGAGCCGTGCCCCTGGTGCTTATTATCCCTCACAGGCAGGGAGGGCACAGAGGAAGCCTCCTGAGGCTGGTAAGGTCACAGGGCACATAATGGCTTTAAACTGAAGCAGGGTCAACTTAGATTAGAGAGAATTGAGTTTTTTATAATGAGGATGGTGAAACACTGGAACAGGTAGAGGTTGTAGCTGCCCTGTGTCTGGAAACATTCATGGCCAAGCTGGACAGGGCTCTGAGCAAACTGGTCTCAGTGTAGCTGTCCCTGCTTTTTGCAGAGGTATTTAGATAGGCGGTCCTTGAAGTTCCCTTCCAACCCAGATTGTTCTATAATTCTATAATGAAGTCACATTCCAGAAACTCTTCTCTTGATAAAAATCCTCTCTGTCAAGAGAATTTATCCCTTGCAAGAGGGAAATAGCACTGGGAAGACATCACCATCCCAAATTATCTTCCAACACCTTCAGTGATGCATTCTTCTGTAGCCAGCTCCTTCAGCAGTCTGCTGTAAACACCCTCCTCACGTGCAGCTCAGAGCCTGGCTTCTGCTCCCTGATCCATGCTACTTCCCAGGCCAGCACACTCTGTGAATCCTGCAATTAAACAGATCACTCACAACTGGCTTTCTGTGGAACAGCCGTGCTTAAATTGGCTTTCCCTGAGTGTTCAGCCCAGTGTGCTGCTGGCTTTTGCAGGAAATGAGCTGAAACCAATTCCTGGTATGTTGAAATGAAATCCAGCTTTTGAACATTTGCAGGAAGAAATCAGTGATGGCTGAGCTGCTCAGGAGCACTCTGGTACGCTTGAATCCAGCCCCTGCAGTCCAGAGTTGGAGGCACCCACAGCTCCCTGGAGGGCATCAGAGATGGGGTAAAGTAGATCTGCATAACTTCAGCTTTGGCAATAACCATAATGGCACAGATCAGGGACTCTGACCCCCATGCATGGGGAATATCAACCACACCCCAAGCCTTGACACATGGAGCTGCTAAAATTTCAACCTCCACAGATGAGAAGTAGCACATTGTGTTACAGCTGCTGTTTTGGTGCCACACACACATTAGATAGTGTGAGGATGCATAATGCCTCGCGCAGGAAGGCAGGATCAAGTCAGAAGCATGTTGCACAGCCAGCTGTGGGAGGTGAGTTTATGACTCAAAACCCTGGATAGCTTAGGCTATAAAATACTCAGGATTTGGGTTTTTTTTTAAACTGAAGGTCCATATCTAATATAAAATGGAGAAAAGCCTTTTTTACCTTTGCAGAAGATGGCTGCACAGCAAAGGTGCTCCTGCAAGAATGAGTTTGGTGCTGAAAAACAGAGAGATCACCAGCTTTTTTATCTACCCCATCCCTTTCTCTCCCATGCCCTTTCTCCTCCAGCCTTGGGCACTGTTGAGCATTATTGTTACTGCCCTATTTTCCCCTATTTTTGGAGATCAAAATGCACATCCATGGCTTGGCTTTTGGACTTTTCCTTATGGCAAGCTCAAGAGAAGTCACGTTGTTCTCTGCTTATCAGGTAGGATGCACCACAGGGGCAGCTTTGAAGGTGAGTGGGGCAAAAAGCTGAAGCAGCACCCAGCTGGAAATACTGCAAAGAGACAGAAACCACAGGGCTGAAGCGGGTTCCACAAAGGATGAGGCATCAGCAAGAGGGGCAAGGGAAGGTACAGGAGTGTGGAGCAGTCACTCAGCTGTGGGAGGAAAGCCAGAGGGAGCTCAGGGCTATGTGGAGAGCTGCAAGAACAGAACAACCCATACCTTCCTTTAGCTGTGGAAGGTACTGTCCTTGTTTAGGACAAATTAGGGAAAAAACCTCCACAAGGAGTCCCCTAGAAAGCAAACCTCCTCCCCCCCCCTTCCCCCCAACCCTGGGTTCGGGAAGGAAATCCTCGGAGGAAAGTGGAAAAAACCTGTTTATTTACAAATAAAACTCCCCAACACAGGAAAGGAAAAAAAACAGCCCCAGATGTTACTCAGGCAGTTACTGTGAAGGGAGGGCACCGAGCTTCTTCTGCAGACTCGCGTTCCCAGAGCAGGTCCGGAGCCGGTTCGGTGATCTTTGGTGACGGGGAAGAAAGAAAGAAAGGAAGAGAGAGGGCAGCGAAACAGCCAGCAAAAAGCAAGCAGAAAGTAAGCAGAGCCGAGGTGGCCAAAAGCCGAAAGCAAGAGCAGCAGCCACCCCGAGAGCAAAGCAAAAAAGCAAAACAGCAGCAGTGTCCCGCGGAGAGGACGGGGGGG
>VWZP01010707.1:145-78374 GCA_013396995.1 Dicaeum eximium
GCGGGGCCGGAGCAGGGCTGGGCCGGGCGGTGAGTGCTCGATGCGGGGCGGGGGTCGCTGCTCCCGGGGGTCGCGGGTTCAGGGGGGCTCTGCGGGGGCTCTGGGGGGGCAGCGGGACCCCCCCGCGGGGCTGGGCCCCGGGGGCTCTGCGGGGCTCTGCGGGGCAGGGATGCTCCCCGGTTCGCCCCCCCCCATCCCGCGCATCCCCCGGCAGAACAGCCGGGCCCGCTCCTATGGGGTGCAGCTCTTCTGTGGGGTGCAGAGGTTTTATGGGGGTGTTCTATGGCAGTGCGGGGTCTGCGTGCCGGGGGTCCCGGGGTTCCGGGCGTGTGGCAGCGCCCTGAGCTGGGCACGGGCGGCTCTGCCCTGCTGCTGCCCCGCTGCTGGCCGGGGTCACACCGGGACACCCGGTGCGTTCCTTCCTGCCACCCCTGCGAGCGCCTTCTCGGAGGAGAGGGCTCGGAGAGCGCCTCTCGCTGCCAGTGACCCGGCAAGGAACGCTGGGATAACCTTTCTTTTTCTGGGCCACTCTGTTCCCAGTCCTGCAGAGAAGGAGGGCCAGTGGGGTCACCAGTTTGGGTGCAGGGGGAGGCCAGCCCCCCACCCTGGTGCAGGGCTGGTGACAGAGGCTGTGCAGAGGAGCCCAGGCAGTCTCAGCTGCTGAAAGACATTTATTGCTGTTGGGAAAGCATCTCCTTCCAAGCACACCTTTCCCAGCATGGAATTAATTGCATCAGCCGCAGCCCAAATGCTGCAGCAGCACGTGCAGCTGCATGTCTGCGCCCCGTGATGGCCTTTGGCATCAGCCAAGGGATGCTGCAGGAACATGGGCTTGGACTGGAGCTCTCAGGGAAGACAGATGGGATGGGAGGTGGCTCCTTGAGCTTCTGCATCAGCTGGGGAGACGCCCTTGGATGGGTGGCATACCTGCCTGTGGCAAGGGGCAGGAGCTAAATGAGCTTTAAGGTCTCTTCCAACCCAATCCATTCCATGATTCTGTGATGTTGCCATGCTGAGAGCAGCAGTCAAACACCCAGAAACGCTGACCCCATGATAGGTCCGGTACCTTTAAAGAGGTAAATAAAGCAATGGGCACGTTTTTCCCTGCTGTGGCTGCCCTGAGCTCTGGTTGTGCCAGCCCAGGTGCCCACAGGCGTGTCACGGCTCCGTGTCTCTCTTGCAGGCAGGACACCGGCGAGATGTTTGCTGTGTGCCCGGCAAACGCCCCATTCCGGCAGGGCCGGGGGGGCACGGCCGGCCCAGGGGCGGGACAGGGGCCGGACTCCAACTCCAACTTCGTGGGAGAGGTGTGTGACAGCAACGAGAACTGGAGCCAGCCAGCGCCGGGCTCCCCGCCGGAGGAGGGCTCCAGCCAGAGCGAAAACACCACAAATCCATCTGATAATCTGCTGTTATTAATGCAGAGACAGATGGTCCAGGGCCGGCTTAGGGACGTGCGCCCCGAGCAGGGGGTGCGCAGCCCCCCCGAGGGAGCGGAGGTCAGCGGGGCAGGGGGGCAGAACGCTGCCGAGGGGGCGGCCGGGGCGTGTGACAAACCCCCGAGCTCCCCTGCGGAGGACAACGGCTACGCCAGCAGCTCCCTGAGCATCGACAGCCCCGACAGCACCTGCAGCACCACCTGGGACCCTCCCGCCTCTGCCCCCCGAGCTGAGAGCCCCCCCGAGGCTGAGCCTGAGCTGGGGACGCTCTTCCCGGCGCTGGCAGAGGCCGTGCAGCACCTCCAGGACAAGGAGCGCTTCAAGGAGCAGGAGAAGGAGAAGCACCACATCCAGCTGGTGATGTACCGGCGCCTGGCCCTGCTGCGCTGGATCCACGGCCTGCAGCAGAAAGTTGTGGAGCAGCAGAACCGGCTGCAGGAGAGTTTCGACACCATCCTGGATAATCGCAAGGAGCTCATCCGCTGCATGCAGCAGGGCCCAGCCTGCCTCGCTGCCACGGCCACTCCCGGCCCCTGAGGTGCCAGCCCGGCCCAGCCCTCACCCTCTGGATGGTGTGGCATTGCTGGTGGCATTGCTGGTGGCTTCTCCATCCTGTGCCAAGCTCTCACCGGGGCCCTGGGTGCCCGCCCTGCCCTTCCCATCTCTCTCCAACACAGCCAAGACTCCCTGAAGCGTTCATCTCCATTATCCTCTGCACTGGAATTTGTTTTGTCCCACACCCAGGTCCGGGGTGGCACTGGGCTGGGTCGACCTCGGGACCTTGGGGTTTGCTGAGCCCGAGGTGACCAGGCTCATCTTTAAACCTATTCTTGTCCATTGTTGAGCCTGGCTTAGCCACACCAGTGCTGGGGTGGCCTTGCTGGAGCTGCAGGGCAGTCAGGGCCCCAGGGCAGTGAAGCTTATAAACCTCCCTGGGCAAAGCACTTGCAGCTTGTGCTTCATCCCCGCATCCCACCTGCAGCCACAGCCCAGCCCCAGTAAACATGGCTTGTTGGGGAGACTGAGGTGTCCTGGGCTGTGAGAGAGAAAAAAAACATTCTGAAAGGTGACCTCAGAATGCTGGAAAGTAAATTTAAGTAAAATGATCCAACACAATATATGTTTTTAATGTCAGTATTAGAGAAAAGTTAATTTAGGTCTGTGTGTGTGTGCATGTCTGTCTGCTGTGGTCAATGCTCTTATTCAGTGCATGATCCCAAAGCTTCTCATGAACTCGTGGTGTTGGTGTTTATATTAATTTATCATTTGAGAGCAAAGAGAATTTTTTTTTGAATCTGCATTTTATCCAGCGAGAGCTGTACACAGAACCCAAAGAACAACTGTCTTAACTAGAGATGGAAAAGGAGCTGCTGGGTGTGTCTGCTGTGCTTTGCTGTTTCCATAGGACACACATTGCATTTAAGTGCTGATGTGGAGGAGCAGCAGTGGGCAGTGAGGGCTCAGCCAGAGGGGCCTGCTCTCCCTGTCCTGCCCCAGCTGCTGAGCAAAGCCGGGCTCTGATTCCATTTTTTATCTGCAAAGGAGGGTGATGAGGGATTCCAGAGATTCCTGCCATCGGAGGAGCCACTTCACCAGGACCCCAGCAAACAGCAGAATCTGGCAGCCTGCTCAGATCCTGGCACCCAGCACCCACCAGGTGCTCTGGACTGTGGATAAACAGCTATGGCCAAGCCCAGCAGTGACCCACGGGCCAGCACCAGCCTCCTCTCGCCCCACATGGGGCACAGCTGGGCTCTGCTCCCCTTGGGGCTGCTGCCAGTGGGTCAAGTGAGGAGACCCACAAAAATCCTCTTCCAAAAAGGACCTTTTGGTGGCAAAGGGTGCAGTCAGCTCAAAGCAACCTGTGCCAGTGCTGGAGGATTCTGGCAGCTTCCTGCGAGGCTCGTGCTGCCCTCACCTCCCTTCTGCTCGCTCGTGTCCAGCGCCTGCTGCCTCTGTCCTATCCCAGACCTGTGATCGTGGCCATGTTGCACACCTTAATAAAAGCCTTGGAGCTGAAAGAGCCGAGCTCCAGCTGGATTTGTTCTTTCTTTCCCTTCCCAAGGCTGTGGGGCTGGGAGCAGCCACCCCGTGCTTGCCATAGGGGCTGCAGGGTGCTCAGGTGGGACTGTGGGCGAGTGGCAGGTTGGGGGCACAGGTTTGGCACCTTCCTCCCATCCCTGCATCCCTGGGCATGCTGGCAGCTCACCCAGGCTCTATTTTTAAAGGTATTTTAAGCACCGGTGTGTGTTGCTCCTCCCTCTCTCCCGTGGGGCAGCTGGGGTGCAGTCTGATGCAGGATTTGCCTTCTGCCCCAGCAGAACGTGGCTGGAACCGGGGGGACCGGATTCCCGGATTCCTGGCACCCTGCCCTGCAGCCCTGCTCGTGGGGAGGGCTGGGGGCAGCTCCGGGTGATGGGGGTGGCAGATAACAACACCTGAGTGTTGACCCAAAGGTGACTTTGCCTCAGGCTTCACAGAGATTAACTAGAGATGAAAAACCCAGGCTGTAGCAGCCCTTTGAACCTTCCCTCACCTTTCCCCCCACCCCTTCCTGCTTCTCCTTTCCAGCCTGTGAGTCTGTGGGAATGCAGGGATGCAATTCAGGGATCCATGTACACACACAGCAAGGCATGAAGGGCAGAGTGGCCACATTTTTCCATCCTCATCCATGTCCTGCAGCCAGGGCTGCCGGGAGGTTTGTCCAAGCCCTCGGGGGTTCCATAGGATGCGGGGTGCTCCTCTCTGAGCCCTTTTCTCACCTCATCTCCTTTCCATGGAGCCCATGCTCCATCAGGTTTGGGGGAACATGACCCTCCCAGCCCCGCAGCAAGACAGAGATTCTCTGTTTATCTTGGTCGAATGCTTTACACAAATAATTATTTCCAAGGTAAATATTGTGAAAATCCAGATTATTTGCTCAAGAAATGAAAGAATAACTGCAGGAGCACATCAAAGAGGTGGATCTGCTCTGGCAACAAGAGGCTTCCTCCCTGGTTATTGGGAGCCTGATGCTCCTGCCCCAGGACCTGGCTGGAGATGGCCAGAACTGATTTGCAAAATCAACTTCAGACAGAGCTTTTCCACCCCCAGCTCCCGTGCCCCAAATGAGATTTGGGAATTAATTAAAAACCCGACCAATTGCAGGGGGAAAAACAATAAAGACACAAAATGCTGCAGGATTGACCCTGCCCACCCCCAGGACACTCTGACCCTACATCCCGTGCTCAGCCCCCTCTGGGTGCACCTCGGGTGGGATGGGTGCCCCAGGCAGGTACCAGCACGGGGCTGGGACAGGGATCTGACCCAGGATTCCATGCCAGGGATTTCCCCATCCTCAGGGATTGCCAAACCTCCGTAAAGGGGCTGAATTCTCATCTCACAGAGGGATTAATGTGGCTCTCAGGGCAGATGCTCCAGCCCCAAACACCCCCAGGTTGGTGGGAATGCCACCAGCAGGATTTGGATCCAGCCACTGCTCTGAGCAGAAACCTGGAGCCACTCTGGGGCTCCCCCCCAGCATGGGGGGATCTGAGTTCTGGACCCCACGGCATCCCAGCCTGAATTCCTGTGCCTGACCCACGGCCCCTCTGGTTTTAAGGGCTCCTCTGAAAGTTTATTATTGCTATTATATCAAATCCCTGTGACGCTGGGCCAGTTTTACTCCACAAAGCAGGGTTTGGCAAACGTTGCCTTGCTTTGAAAGTTAAAATAATGGCATTAAACCAAAATCAAGTATTTATGAAGCTTTGGAGGGAAATATTTTACCTTGTAATTGGAATTCACTCTAACCCTTTCCAGTATTTTGTGGGCTTAAAAAAAAGTCTTTAAAAATAAAATCGAATGATGTGATGACTGATGCAGTGAAAGTACAAAAGAAAATTAATTATCTCAGGCCATTATCCAGAGATCCAGACTGGGACACACTTAAAACATCCCAGGATCCCTTGTTTATTGTGTCTCAAAGACTTTCAGATCCCACACGTTTGGTTTGCAGTGGGAAAAGAGCTTTCCTTGTTCACAGCTGGGAAGATGAGCCCATTCAGAGCTGCTCCTCTCACCCCTAATGTCACATCCAGGCAGCACCGAGTGTGGTGAGGGGTCCCAACCCCCTGGGCACCCCGTGTCCCACTGTCACCATCCTTCCCAGGCTGCTCCCTGGGGCGTGGAAGAGTGAGGCTGCCTGGAGTGATGAGCTCAGCCCTTATGGGATCCATAGGTGCCACCGTGCTGGGAGCACCTGCCGCTGCCTGGGAGTCCAGGAGGGTGGTGGGGAGCAGGGGGGCTCTGCCACAGAGAGATCCTCCATGCCCATCCAGGCTCCTTTTTCCTGCAGCCCTGACCAGTGGGAACTGGAGGGTTGGAGGCAAATCCTGGGAGTGTGGCCCCGAGCCTTGGTGCATCCCTCCTGTTCCAGCGGCATCCACTGGGACAGAACCACCATTCACAGGATTTTTCAGGCTATTCTCACTCCCTGATGTTTTATATTTCATTTTAACTGGCTCACACTGGCAGAATAAATACAGAATAAACACAGTGACCTCCTGCTTGAAACAGAGCAGAGCAGCACCAGTGCCAAGAGCTCGGAGTGGACAAGGAGGGAGGCAGGATTTGGAATACCAGAACCTTCCCCCCACCTTGCACTGCTGAAGTGTCAGGACACATCGCAAACCCTGATGCCCTTCCAGGGTATTTCTAAAACCTTGGAATGCATTAAAATCTGGGCATGATCCCAACCTGATCACTGCAGCTGGAAACATGAACTGGAGCACCACTGCCCATCCACAGCCAGAACTGCACCACGCTGGATGCGACCAGCACAGCCCGGCTCAGTGTGAGCATCCTCCTCACCCTGGCTTGGATGGTTCGGGTTTTTTTTCGTTTTCCAGGACCCGTTTCCAGCTCGTCCTTTGCAGCGGCGTTGGGATGGGCGGGACCCCGAGTGCCGGGCTCTGCCGTGGTATCTGATGGAAACGCAGTTTGAGCCTCCCTTCTTTAATGATTCCCTTTGAAATGTTGTTGCTTCCGCACATCCCCCTTCGGGGTAGAATATTAAGCAAGAGCAACTCGGCTGGAAATTCAGATTGTTTTTGTGTCTGTTTTCATTTACATTTTAATGACAGAGGGATCATAGCAATCGGGCTGTTTGCAGCAGGGGCAGGGAACGGGAGGAAAAAATCACCTGCCACCACCTCACCTTTGCCCTCTGTAAACAGCACCAGGAGCTGGGAATCACCAACTTTTGGCACGAAGGGGCTCTTTTGCCCTTTCTCCTGTCCAGGCAGGTGGGATTTAAGTCAGAAATGGGCTCTTGGACCCCTTGCAGGGGCTTTGCCCAGGTGCAGCACTTAGACACAGGTGCACTGGGTGTTTTGGGGCAGGGGAAGGGGATGTGGAGTGAAGGAGTGAGCACATGGGTGCTGTCCATTTGGGATGCTTGGGTGCTGAGTACATGGGTGCTGGTGCTGCTCCAGGAGCTCACTGCACCTGCAGGACGAGGGGAAAAGGGGTCTCAGACATCATCCTCTGCTTTGGACAGAGGTGGGGCAGGATTTCCCCTGTCCCAGGAACCAACTCAGTGCCTCACCAGCAGCCCCTGGCTCTTCACATGAGGTATGGGGATCCAGGCCTCCCTGAGAAAACAGCTGGGAGTAAAGATCACTGGAAGGGAGGCAATAAACTCCCGGTTATTCTTCTGCCAGGGAGGCCAATCGAGCTGCAAAGAGTGCCCCAAGGGCAGCCGTACATCATTATTTCCTCGCACGGTCCTGTGTGATGTAGTGGCTGTCTGGCTGGAGGGAATGCCTTCCCGGTTTTCAGCATCACCACTGGAATATCTGGAGCCCTGGAAGCATCGGGCTGAATCCCAAAAGCCCCAGTGCTGCATTTTATTCCTTCAAGATGATAATAATCCGAGTGCCACACACACACAGGGCCTGTCTATGAGTGTTTGATTGAGGGCTGAAAACAAAGGTTCTTCCTGCACAGCCAACAAGCCCCAGGGGCTCACTGGGGGGGCTGCTGGCTCCTCCTGGCCAGGATGGGGGGACACCACTCCCCACAGGCTGCTGCACTTTGGGATGGGGCTGGGGGATGCCAAAGAAGGGCTCCAGCTCTGTGACATAGGTGGGACTGTAGTGTCACCACTGCCAACCTCTGCAGATAGGAAGCCCTGGGGTGCAGGCTGGGCCAGCTTTCAGCCTCTGGGATGGCCAGATTGGTCTTCAAGCTCTCTGTGGCCCACTGGAAGTGGACAAAAGTTCAGGTCGGTGTGGTGGAGTGAGGCTTCCAGCTTGTCTGTGCATAGATTTAAACTGAAGTGCCTGGCTTGGCTGCATTCACAGACTCTATCTATCTTTTCCATCTTGAAATCTCCATTTTCCTCTGTCCTGGCTTAATTTCTCTGCTCTGCACAGGGCTGGAGGGAGAAGGCAGCTTCCATCTCCCAGTCACGGATGGAGGCTGCATTTCACTCCAACAACAAAGTGAAACAACAAAGAATCTGGTTTTTTAAGTCTGTTTAGGGCTTGGCTCATTTTGTTTTCTGTTCCCAAAGCCTCCTTGCCCAAGTCTCCAGCCCTGCCCTGCAAGTGGCACCATCTGTATTTTCACGTTTGAGTGCTGCCAGAGGGAGGAGTGGCACCGTGGCACCAGGAGCCGAGCGCGGGATGCGATCACCACGCCGGCCCTTTCATCCCCTCAGTTGTGGCACTCTTGGTTTCTCGAGCCATCCAAAAACTTCTCAGGGTGAGGAGATCCAAGCTGACTTTCTGTCTCCTTTGTTTGCTCCAGGAGGGCAAGGAGGAGGACGCAGAGCCAGCACTGGGGCACACACACCCCAGCAAACCCTCCGAAACCCGGGAGAAATGGAAACTTTTTAAAAATTCATGAAAACCGAGGAATACAAAGCCGAATTAGGAGAGCCAGTAGTGCTGGGCTGAGTCTGTTTGGTGTTGATACTGTGCAGAATTAAGTCAGACTGGTCTTTCTTGTGGCCAGAGGGTAGGAAAAGGGCTCCCAGTGGAGAGGACCCAGCCCGGCGCTGGCGATGCTGAGCGGGGATTGATAACCCGGCGCGGGGGGCCGCGGCTCCGGCGGATGCTGCTCCGGGCCCAAAAGCTGCATTTATCCCAGCGATAGCAGCCGAGCCAGAGCTGCAGGCCTTGGGGGCGAAAAAGGCTTAAAAACCCATCCTTCATTCATCAGGCAGCTGAGACAGAGAGGGGGAGGAGGGGGAGACAAAAATGATGGAGAACGAATTAAGAATCGGAGGAAACGTGGAGGCGGAGCTGCTGTGCTCCGGACAAGGGGCTCGGCCCTGCCCAGACCCTTGCCCACAAAGCCAGGAAAGGGCAGGAATCTGGGTGGGGAGGGTGCCCAGGAGGGCATCAGGGCATGAATCCCACCTGAGGTGTCACTTCCTAATCCCCAATAATACCCCTCTCCAGTCCTGGAGGCACCCACTGCACATGCTGGTGGGTGGGAGGCAGCAATGGGTGCTGAAGTTTGGGGTGCCCTTTCCAGCATCCCCCTCTGTGGCAATGCCAGGTGGCCACTGGGAATTTTGCAGACAGAGAAGGTTCATCAGTCACTTCTCACGAGCAAATAATGCAATGTGACAGTGGAGGGCTGCAAGGGGCTGCAGAGACCCCTGCATTGAGGGAAAATCACCATGCACAGAAAATGTGCCCAGCAGCGTGGGCAGGGACCTGCCAGAGCAGGGATCAGTGTGGGCAGGCAGCAGAGAGGGAATCTGGGGCTGGAGATGCTCACGGCTGTGATACACACCCCAAAATCTTCCACCTGCTGTGGGAGGTTCCTGCTCTGCCCCAGCTCCTTGGGACAGCAGGCAGCTCGCCATGGAAAACCTTCCAAAGGACTTGGTTTGGTTGCACGCTGGAAGAAAACCAAGTTTTAAAACCTTGAACAGTTGATGAACCAGTTCTTGTTCCCCAGCCAGCCCCACTTCTGCGCTCATCGACTACGGGGCCAGAAGGAGCCATGACACGAATCAAATCTGACATTTTACCCAGCCTGGGCCAAGGAAACTCACCCAGAATCTTCTCCAGCAGCCCCACAGCTCCTGACAGCAGCGTGGCGGCTGGGGAAGCATCTGTCAGCTCTGTGGCAGCAAACGAGGCCATGGGCACAGCAATTAACTCCCCACACCCTCAGTACGGGGACACCCATGGCACGTCTGAGAGTCAAATCCCCCTCTCCACTCATCCTTATGGACACCTAAAGTACATTTGGGACGTGCTGAAGAGGGAGGACCCTCTCTGGGTATTGGGAATGAGCTCTTTGCACCCCATTGGGGTCACCTGATGGCCACACTGGTCACCCAGGCTGGAAGCAGAAGTGCCACCACCCAACATCTCCTTTTTGAGGAAGGAGTCTCCTGGCACGTTACTCAGTGGGGTCCAAAGCGCCAGGATTGCACTGTGGAAATAATTCAAATTAGGCATGCGTGTAATTACCGATATTTTATCCAAACAGGAGGAGCTGGAACATCCCTGGGTATCTGGGGAATCATCTCACTAGATGCAAAGCAGGAAACGATGTGGTGGATGGGGGACAGGCTGATGTGAACCCTGCCCAGGGCTGCTGGGTGGCACAGGGGGACAATAAATGTCCTGAGGACATGCCACAGTGTGGCCATCCCAGCCAAGCTCCTCCTCTGCCACCCCTTCCATGATATATCATGGTGGGATAACCATCCAGACAGTGGATATCCATCTCCAAGCGTCCTAAATGCTTGGAATAGCAAGCTCTTGTCACATCCTGCTCATTTCCAAGCCCTGTCAGAGGAGGCTGCATCCCTGCTGGTGCTGACAGGGCAGAGCCTGCACCTTCCTCCTGTGTGGAGGAGGTGGCACACGTCCTGTGGCTGTGGCAGCTCCCAGCTGTGGGATCTGGCAGATGGAGAAGTTGTGTCCAGTGATCTCCAGGGACTGGGAGCCACCAGGAGAGGTGTGGATTGAAACCAGCCAAGCTCCTCCAGGCCAGCCTTGCTCTGGTTCAGCTCTGAGCCAGTTTTCCATGCCCTAGGTTTGTTTTTGGGTTTTTTTCTTTTTTTTTTAATTGCTTGGAACAAGCCCAATGCACCAAGTTTTGCATGATTTTCTGCCTCCAGCTCCAGACTTTCCAGAAACTCAACCTCTCAGCTTGTGCCAGACGCCTGCTGCTCACTCCTGGTGCTGCCAAAACTGCCCTGGAGGCTGCTCAGGAGTCGCCAGCTCAAAGGCCAGGCACGAGCCTTACCCGGTGCTCGGTGCTGCCCCGAGGCTGAGGGGACAAGGTGGGGACAGAGCCCGGGGCAGGGCTCATCCCGGTGCTGCTGGGAGCGTGTCAGAGCAGGTTCCTGCAGTAAAGGTGAAATCTGCAGGGAGCTCCTCTGAAATGAAAGCAGACTCTGGAGCAACCTTTCCTCAGGAATTACCCTGCTGATGAATCTCTCCCCAGTCACTGGTGATAAATGAAGTGATTAAGGGACTGACCTGCCTGTGGGGCTGGGGTTTTGGGGGGTGGGCAGGGAGGGATGTTCCTCCCCACCACCATTTGGGCTCTTTACCCACCTGACACCTCCTAAATCCATTTCACCAGAGCACCCCTGGGTGGCTCTTGCACTGGGGACTCTGCTGGGAGAAGGCCACTGGTGACCACCCAGGTCTGTCCCTGCTCAAAGGGGACTATGGAAATTGGGGAGGGGGTGTGGAGGCCAGAGTGACCCCGTGCAGCCGGGGGCCGGGGCAGAGGGCCGGGGGTGCTGCTGCTCTCAGCTGCGTTTGGTGGTCCCCGCGTGTACCAGGGGCTAATACGTGTGAAAGCAGATTTATTTTTGCCTACGTTTCATATTCTTCACGCTCCATGGCGGGAGACAAAGGATCAGCTCTTCAATGGAGTCCTAAGAATAAACCTTAAACCTCATCAAATCCAATCCGGCAATAAAAATTGCCCGAACAAAAGGCCGGGGACGGAGGGTAGTGACGGGGCCGTTTCCCCACGATAACAAGTTTTCACAAGACTGTTTATCCGCACAATTTGGAACGACACTTAAAATCTCTAATCCCAACAGGCATGAAAGTGCTTGTCCCAAGCAAGCAGGTGGATTGTCCCGGAGCGGCCGCGTTGCCAACGCTGCTCGGTGGCCGCGGCGGTGCCCGTGGGGGTCACGGGGAATGTGCTGAGACGGGGCAGCTGCAGCCTGAATGCCTCTCTTCAACCTCAAAGCCTCGGCCCCTCTCCCCCGCACCCCTCTCCATCCCACCCCCTATTCAAGGCGGTTTTAAAAGGCAGCAAAATGGTTACAAGGTTTAAGGCAGAGGCGAGCAAAATGCTGCACAAAGGGAGGACAAAGGCGTGCGGCGGCCGGTCCCTAATCCAGCATCGCCCGTGGCAATGCAGCCCGGAGCGGGGCTGCGCGGATTAAACCCGCTGCCAACGCCGGGGTTTAGCGGCAGGGATGGGGGTGCCGAGGGCTGTCCCCCCTTCCCGGCCCAGCAGAGCCCTCCGGGACATCCGTCCCTGCAGGGGCTGGCGCAGGAGCTCACCCTGTCCCTCATCCCAGGGAGCATCGCAGGTCCTCGGGCTGGCGTGGATGCTGTGCAGGCAGGAGGTGGGATGTTGGGAGCTGACTGATGTTGCTGAGGGTGGAGCAAGAGCCTCTGTGTCCCCAGTGGCATCTCCAGCTCAAAGAACCGCTTTATTCCTCCTGCTCTTACACAAAATTCCAGAAAGTGTTCATAGCAAATGACAGCTCCTAAGTTGCCCAGCCTGAGTCCTTCCCAGGCTGTGCCATGAGGCACTGGACCAGCTGCTTTTCCCTAATGGCTGCTACCTCCAAGATCCCAACTCATCTCTGTGCCTGGAGCAGGTCCCCACATTCCCAGTATAAAGTTCTCTACAGGGAGAATCTCCCCTCTGGGGCAGGGATGGGGTGAGCCACAAGCCCCCATATAAAACCAGCAGTCTTATAACCACCAGGACCAGTGACTGAGGACACCTACAACTCTTTGTCCCACACACCCCAAATGCCTGGTGGCATCCAGGACAGTCTTGGCTCCTGGCACATGCTCCCATCCTCAATTTATGGAAAACTCCTTCCTCTGGGCCTGACATTCCCCTAGCACCCAGAAAAGGAGCTGTCTCTCCCATAGCATAGGTTTTTTTCCTCTGTCTGAAGTTCGTCTTGAAATTAAGGCAATTATTTTCACAGTCTCTGAGCTCTGAGCCCGAGCCCAGCACTAAGCCTGGCTCATATTAATCCCTTTAGCACTCCAGCACCATCACCCAGACAGCAACGGGGCTCGGGATCAAACCAAAGTGACATCCAGGGCTTGGGATCAAACCAAAGTGACATCCAGGGCTCGGGATCAAACCAAAGTGACATCCCTTTCGCACGTGGAGGTGAGGAGACTCGCACTGCAGCAAGCAGGGTGGGCTGGCACCCAGGGGTGTCAGGGCTGTGTCACGGTGGCAGTGACACGTCCCACGGGCTCAGGGCGAATGTGTCAGCGCAGTGCCACCGAGCCGCCTCCTTGGGTGACAATGGTGGCACCCCTAGGTGGCACCGAGGCCCTGCCCTGCTTCCCACACCCACCATGCACAGGGTGCTGTTGGGGCACGGAGAATTGCTGGGCTCAGGGTTGGGAGATGCCCTGGGTGCTCCCGAGGTGGGTGGGATGTCCCACGGGTGGCTGGGACATCCCAGAGAAAGGACATCAGGGGACAGGTCAGGGGTGTGCTGCATCCCCAGGGCTCAGGTGTGCTGCAGTCCTTGCTGCATGCTCTGAGGCTCCTGCCCGCTGCAAAGAGGCTTTTAATTACTGTCAGCGCCCGAGTCCTGCAGCAAACTGCTCTTTCCTGTCCCCAAAGATGGGCCAGGGGCAGGTCAGGGCTTTGGGCCATTTTCAGGCACAGATTTGTGATCCAAAGGGAAGGATAGAAATCCCAGGAGTACAACATGCACGGTGCAGCTGGTTTTTAACCAACAGGTAATGGAGCACAGGGGCAGCGACTCAATCCCAGCCCAGAGCTGCCCAAGGCATTTCTGGTAAGAAAATCCTCAGAGAGAAAATTTCTTCTCTCCACAATTAAGGCCACTGGAGCTGTTTGGACACACTCAGTCTGCACAAGGCCACCCTTTCCTTCCTTAAGCAATCTGCCTTTAGAACATCTATGAAACCACAGCAAAAGCAACTCCCTATTTGGCCAGGTTGAGTATTTTTTCTTCCCCATGTTCCTGGCAAAAAGAAGGCACTTGAATAAAGTTGAAAAAAAAAAAAAACCAAACCCAAAAAACAACAACCAAGACAGTGAGGTTGTGCTTTAAATTAGCATTAATTTACAAAGCCCAGACAGATCTGCTAAGCAAATTGTGCCCATTAATATATTAACAACAGATTTTTCCCTACTGCTCCTTTGGGTCCTGAGCCTGAACAGGGGCTGGTGATTAAGGCTTTTTTAATTCTAAGAGCCTCAATGACCGAGCTGGACCCGCGTGTGCCCAGGCTGCCTGTGCTGGGAGGGTGTCAGGGTGACCTCAATAAAGTAGGTGACCACGGCACCTCTAATCCCCTCTTTTAATTGATTACTCTCACCCAGCCCCCGAGGCCATGAGAATGGGGGACCCACCCTCTATAGATTAGCACCCTTTAGTTTACAGATCAGCCACTTTTTCAGTCCTTTGCCCTGCAGCAATGCATGAAAATAACACTAATCTCATTAAGGACAGAAGGGAGCCCTTCAAAGTTTATTAATAATGGGAGCAGACAGGGAGAGAGTCAGGCTCTGGGTCAGATTTCAAAGCTGGGGAAGTGGCAGGAGCTTTCCAAGGGCCTGGTTTTGCCAGGGAGGGGTTTTGCCCTGTTTCCAGCTGGGTCTGGAGGTGCTGGTGGTGGCTCTGAGGAGCACTGGGGCTACTGAGCACCTGGGACCCCCCAGATACGGCTGGGAAGGGATGGGCAGTGCCCACCACGATTTGGCTGCTTGGGAGCTGCTCCAAGCTCTGCTCCACTGCACAGGATGGTCTTCCCTGCAACCCCCAGCTGAAGAATTTCTTGAATGATGGCAAGATCTCATCACCTTGAAAGAGACCTGGCAAACAAGATCTTAAGCTTTAAACACCAGAACACAGAGGCTGACATTAAAAAAGAGAATAATATTTTCAAGGGCAAAGCAGCATCCTAGCCCAAGTGCTGGTTTTAGGTTTAGGTTGGTTTTGGGTTTTAGGTTGGTTTTAGGTGGAATTGAAGAGCAACACGGTCCCTGAGAGCCAATGGCTGTGGGATTTTGACCCTGGAATGGGGCACAGGCTGCCCATTTCTGCTGTCTGGGGGAAGCATGTCTTGAAGGGCCACTGGCACCCAGAGCTGGGCTTGTTTCACCTCCCTCTTCCTCACTGTGGGATGAGAGAAAACCACCTTTCAGCTCAGGGTCTGGGGCTCTATAAATGCCAAGAAAGGGCTGTTAGGGGTTATGAGAGATCACCCAATTTCTCCCAAGCTGCCTGAATCCCTCCCAAAAGTCCATGAATTTTTAAATCACATTCCATGTGCAGTGTCCCCAGCACTTTTAGGGATGAGCCCTGATTTACTCCCTGGCTTCAAACACTGATGGCACAAATGCTTTGGTAGAAGCGGGACCTCGGTGCTGCCACACCTGAAATCACCTCTGTGATTTCCCAAGCATCCTGAGGGATTGGGGTGTTGGGACCCTTGACCCCTCCTGTGGAATGCTGTAAATCCCAGAGGATCTGCAGAGCCCCAGGGAGAAACCTCACCTGTGAGAGGGCTGAACCCAGAGCGGGGCATCCCTCCCACTGCCAACACGTGTGGGGATCCCATGGCTCTGGAGCTTGGGATGAAACTAAACTGGCATCCTTTTGTCACCTGGAAGTGAGGAGACAAGCAGCTCATGGACCCTGTCACTAGAGAGCACGACACGAACGGCAGAGAGACCACTACACTGGACCAGGGAAAGGCGGAGAAGAGAGAGCTTTGTTTTGAATTCACACATTTATATAAAGTTTTGAGAACGGCCAGGGATTGGAGAGAAAGGTCACCACCTTTCCAACCACACTGGTCAATAGAAAAGTCCATCAACCTTTCTCCTCCCAGGAGAAGGAATGAAAAACAAAAAGACAGTGAAGAACATTGGCATGTTTATAGAAAGACCTGCGTGTTTGCAGAAAAACCTCGTGAGAACTTTTATCATAGAAACTAAAACATCAGAAGGGTAAAACTCAGGGCGACAGACCCCATGTCAGGAGCTGTCCCAAATCCATGGGGTTAAACCACCAACACCCCAACAGGGCTGGATTTTGGGATGGGTGTCTGGGCTGCAACACCAAGGGTTTGAGGGGGCTCAGCAAAAGGATGAGCCGGATCAAGAGGAGGGAGGGTCCCAGGCTGCAATCCCTCCAGGCCTAACCTAATCACCATCGCTCTGCATTATTACCCTGCCTAACGTGGCATGCTTTTAAATAAAATATGCAAAGATTTCTCAAATTATTTCCCCGGGGCAAGTGCGTTTTCTATCTTTGCTTGTGCATGTTAATCTGAAAAATGCAAATTCCACACACACCCCCATCTGTTGGGGCTCGGCCATTTATTAACTTCTTTTTTTTAATGCAAACTGTTTCTTTATTTTATATATATATATATATATGAAAAAGCAATGAGTTTTGTTATCTCTGCCCCTATTTTATTTCATTTAGAGAAAACAGGTTTTAATGGGTAAAAAAAAAATAATGATAATAAAAAAATGGCCCTGAGGTGCTGAGAATTACGACTCACTCAGCACCGGAGTTTTAATTGGAGATTGGTGTTGGGTAGGATTAGGGCTGCTAGAAGGCTGGGCCTGTTTTAAGAAGAAATGCTGATGTTCAGGGGACAGGATTTGCTTATTTATTTATCCAAGATGACTCTGATATTCAGGTCTGAGCCAACAGCACATCTTGAGAGACTGACAGCTTCCCTGTGGCTGTCTGGACTCCGGTGGCACTTCCCCAGGCTGCAGGGCTGTCCTCATCCTCTCCTGCCAGGGGTGACAGTCCCAGACCCCCCAGAGCAGCACATAGGCAGTGCCCTCATCTCTGTCATTAGGGCTCCTTTGCAAAATCATTAAAAACATCAAGAAAAAAGCAACCACAGACAAAAAAAAAAGCAGGGAAAAGGAGGATCCCAGTGCCGTGTTTTCCCTGACAAGAACCCGATGTGACAGAGCTCGGCGTGCTGAGCATAATTGGCAGCCTCTGCCCAGGAGAGGCCCGTGGACAAAGTTGCTCCAGGACGTGAGGATGCCCCGTCCCCGAGCCCGCGGGTCCCCGTGGCGGGGGGCGAACGGGGACCGCGCTCCGGCACGGCCGCCGTGGGGAGCATCAGCCTTCACCTGAGTAATGAGACAAAACCCAGGGAAAATACACATGAAAAGGAAGGGAAAGAGAAACTCTTAGGAAATAAGATCAAAGTCCTGCCTTCAAAAACGTTGTCCTGCAGCTACGAAGAAACCCAGATTGCCCTAATTGCGGCAGCGCTTGGCACGGTGCTGGAGTGGGGAACGGGCTGGGGGGGACCCAGAGGTTCCAGCACCCAGCTGGGAGAGACAGGAACACAACAGGGATATGCTGGCCTCGCTGGTTTTATTTTTGGAGTACTCCTGTCCCTGCTCCTGCAGGCTCATGTAGCTCAGCAGTGATGTCTGAATGAGAACCGGGGTGTGGGTCCTCATGTGAAGGAGAGAGGGAAGCTGCTGGCTTTGGACACATCACACGTTGCACTTAATACACTTGTATTAAATAAAATTGTATTAACATTTATTATATAAACACAGTATTTTATTAATATTGTTCCCACTTGAAAGAGAAACATTGGATAAACTGATGGCCAAGTGCTTGGACACACTGTTGGTTTATGCAGGGCAAATGGTTACAGAAAAGGAGCTGCCCTGGAGAAAAAATATCTCTCTTTTGGAAAACTGTGAAGAAACTCTGGAACTGAGGCTCTCCCAAAACAACTTCTGGAAGAAGCAATGGAGCAGAGTCATGGAGTGTTGGGGGCCAAGGGATGCCCAGGTGTGCTGGGTGCTCTGGGCATGGGAGAGCTGCTGTACTGGGCTGGCCCTTGCCAGCCCTCATTTATTGCCATGGTCAGGGCACAGAGTGGCTCTGCAGGCAGACACTGCTGCCTTTCCATGGGGCTGGTGCAGGGAGGGATCAGCCAGCAGCTCTGCCTCCTCTCACCCTTTTCAGCAGTTGCTCCCTATCCTTCTCTCTGCCATGGTCCCACAGCACCCAGGTCCTACAGCACCCGGGCAGCCAAGGGGACGTGGGGGGCTGGAAGTCACAGCCCCAACCCAGCCTGACCCCTGTAATGGGTGCAGAGCACCCGGGTCCCCACCACAACGCAGGAAAGCAGCTGGCTGGCCCTTTAAAGCCTTTTTTCCCCCTCTCTTGTTAAAAGATGTCTGGGAGGGGAGCTGCCAATCTGAAAAATGATCCTTCCTTTTTTCCATTTTCTTCCTTCTCTCCTTCTAGCTCATGCTCATCTGTTCAGGTGAACCGCAGGCACATTCATTAAATCTCTGTCTTTGACACCTCAGCTGCTTTGGAGCCCTGGGCTGCTCTTTCTCTTTTCTTTCAATGTTTTTTTCCTGCTCCCCATCTCCGAGCCCGCCTGATCAGCACACTAAGGCAGCGAGAGCGAGCTGCAGAATCGTTAACGAAGCACAACTCCGCTGGTGAGGTGCTGAGTGGCCGCTTTTGGGGAGGGTGCTGGGGGCACCCAGAGTTCCTGCTCGTGGACAAGGAGCACCAGGGCACTGTGAGGTGCCACTGCTGGCACTGGGGTGGCACGGAGGGACATGAGCATGGTGACAGCACAGCCTGCACCCAGCCAATGCCCCAGGGCTGCGGCCGGCAGCCAAGGGCTTGGCTCCCTCCGCTGTCCTCAGTCCCACTAAATCCTGTTACTCCATGCAGGAATGCCTTCCCTGTTCCCCAGGCCCTGCTGGGTTCCCCAAATCTTCCCAGGGCTCACCCTCACGCACCCATTTCTTGCCTGTCCCGTAAGTCCCAATCTGACAGGGAGGTGCCGATGGCTCATCTTGCCACAGATTTGCTGCTTGGCCAAGAGGGACAGAGCCCATCTCCAGCAGCTGCCTCTGGATCTGCTTCTGATGCTGAGTGGGGCTGGAGGAAGGAGATAACCCGCCCGGCTGCCGCCAGGAAGGATTTGGCCTCGGCTGTGCTGGCCCCTGGCCGGTACCTGCTGACGCCTCCCAGCCCTGGAAGCCCCAGCACGGAGCAGCGAAGGGAGTGGGGGATGAGACGCTGTCCATGGCCTCTGCCCATGGGGTCAGGACAAAGGGGCAGGAGCAGAAAGGATCCCTTTGGCAGAGGCAGAGCCCTGGCAGCGAGGAGGAGCACAGAAGGAGTGGGGCTGGACCCAGCACCTCAGGAAAGCACAAATCCAAATCCCAGCTCTCTCTGAGATGCAGCGTGTGCACCCAGGGCAGGGCAGTGTGTCCTGCAGGAAGGGACAGCCTGATGTGGAGAACAGGGCTGAGCAGTGAGTGGCTCCAGGAGGCTCAGCAGGACTGGGACTGTAAAGCTGTGAATTCCTGCAGAGTTTTGTTAGCGGGATCGGCGCACAGCCTGGTGCCCTGCTCCGAATTAATTATCCGCTGACACGATTTCGCTTCTTTCCCTTTGTGTTATTTTAATTAACAGAGATCTCCTCCAAGCAAGCCAGCTGTCATGTAAATTGTAAAACTGTCAGCATGTACAGGAACTTAACAGGGACTGGAAGAAAGCCTTGCACAAAGGGATGTGCTACTTTCCCTTTTCGGTTTTCCTTCTCTTTTTTTTTTTTAAATCTGGCACATTTGTAAAGTTAAAAAAAAAAGTGTGAAGACTGGGGTGGGGCAACAGATGGAGAAAGCCCAGCTTTTACTTTAGGTCCATTTCTTGAGGCAGAAGTGAAAGACAGAGGTGTTCTTAAGTACTTTGGATCAGGATTGTTTCCTTGCACATCCCTGTAGCCTGGGCATTCCTCCCAGTTCCCCTCCCCTCCATCCACACAGGAATAAACCTACCATAGGGAGGACCCAGCACTAAGCTGGGCAAAAGGAGACATCCATGGCTTTGATATAATTAATCTGGTCTGTGTCCATTGCGGATTTCACCCGCATTCATCCTGAGCTTGATGAACCCCTGTGCGCTGACAGCCAGCTGCAGGGCTGGCTCCAGCTCTACTCCTGCATCACCTAGGCTTGAGATTTTTAACCACGAGCTGAAATCAGCCAGTTCTTCCCAAGATCAGGCCCTGCAAACAAGCAAAACCGTGTTAATGGGCCCCATATGTCTTTGGTTAAAAGCTGCTCCAGCAGCAAGAGCAGCAGATGCAGAACGGAGCCCGCGGAGCCGAAGGTACGGCGCGAGTTCATGCGAGGATACTCCGTGGACATCCTATCTCCCCCAAACGCCAGCAGAAGCCTGTGGTAACCCTGCAGCAATCAATTAATAAATGTTTAGGCAAGTCAATGAAGGTTAGCAAGTCCCCAGCTCAACGGGAAGCTCAGGGAGGACAGCGGGAAGTGGAGATGCTCCGGAGCAGTGGATGGCAGCAGGACACTGAGGGTGAGATGTGCCGGGGCAGCCAGGGGTCTCTGCACTTGGTGGGACCTCACAAGGCTGTGGGGCAGGAGGGATGCTCACCAAACTTGCAGAGGCACCCCCATTTTTGTAAGAAATTATATGTTTTTCTCCCTGCCTGATTCTGGGAGAAGATCAACAGCCTGGGAAGGGCCTGGGTTTTCTACAGTGTGATTTTCAGTACATGTCTCATCCTTACAATCTATAGACCTGGGCTATTTCTGGATGAGGACTGAGCTACTTAATTCCATTTCTTCCCTTCCTCACCACAAATGGTTTTTGTTGCCCTTTAAGAATAAAGCAAAAAGATTCCAAACCACATTCTGGTAAAGAAGGATGGATTTTCTTTCCCAGCAGCAGCCAGGGATAAAAGCCTGGAGACAGCTGAGCAAGCTACAGCATTGCAGCCCAAATGCTGAGCTTATCCAACGAGCACAGCCGGGCTGTGAGGGCTCCAGCCTGAGCTGAGGTTTCCACAATGAGGCCAGGGGCTGGGATATGCCAGTCGCATATGGAGGTTCCCTCTCGGCCCCGTTTGCATGCCAGGCATGCTGCTTGTCCACTGAAACAAATGACCTTGAGCAGCGCTGCGGGTCAATAAAATAATTTGCTAACTGATCCATCTTCTGTGGCAAACAGATGAATCAACTCCAGCTCCCTGGGCTGTTTTATGTACGGATGGGAGAGCCGTGAAGTTAAAATAACGTGTGCGGCCACATCCATCTCCATGCAGTGAAAGGATGGCTCAGAGTGAATAAAGTTGTGTATTTCTAGATGGGGAAAAACCATCTCTGCATCTCCTGACACTCGACTTGGTGAGGTTGCCATTCCCCAGGACAATGTGGCCCAGGCCACAGTTTCCCTTAGTGGAGCTTTGTGTCCCTCTGCTCCTGCTTTCCACACGTCTCCTCCAGCAGCTCTGCTGCCCTGATGTGCTCCTGATGGCCCCTCCTGGGCTTCAGCTCCCAGACAACCCTTGGCCATCCTGTCCTTGCTGCCACCTCATTTCTCCACAAGGAAAGGACCAAAGTCTGCAGTTCCAACCACAAAGGGCGCTCACAGCCGGGAGCTGGAGTACAGTGGGAGGCACGTTCAGTTTTTACTAGTCTCCAGTGCAGCAAAACACTAAAAGCAATTAAGAAATGGCCATTTCCATCCTGGTAACACAACCTCCAGCAGCACTGCAGAGGGTGGGCAGGAGCTGGAGCCACCGGGGCTGGTGCACGCGGCCGGGCTGCATCTGCCGGAGAGCGCAGCAAACTGGGGCATTCAGAGGGAGCAGAAAGGCCCTGAGGCAGGCTGTGCTCACTGAGCCCCTAATCACAGCGAGGTGATTAATGCCCTTCTGCTCCCGTGCGCCGCTGCTCTGCTCCGTGCTCCCCTCGCTCAGCCCCGCTGCCTCGGCAGGTCCCACACCGGTGGGCACCAGGCACTGGGCTTGGCTTGGCTTGGCAGGGGTGGTGCTCAGCTTTCCTGGTGCTGACAGCAGGGATGGAGCTGGCAGTGCTGGGAAAGGGCAGGGCACAGCAAAACCAAGGGTTCAGCTTTGGCCATGATAGTCTGTGAATTAATGTCTGCTCAAGAGAGAGGGTTTTTATCACCTTTTCTCCCAGAGCTTCTCAGCACTGTGTCTGTCAAGGGCCAGCATATTTCAGGAATCTCAGAGCTGAGACTCAGACCTGGCTCCTGCCTCATGCAGCCTCAGACAGGCTGAAACTGCCCCATATCCACCTCTTTGTAGATCAATCTGATGAGTGCTTTGCTGTTGGTTTTAGGCTGGTGCAATGAAAGCTGGGTCTGGCAGTAGGAGACAGCCAAGATTTAAGCTCAGGGCCTCCCCAGGGAGTGGCATCCCAGGTTTCAATGCTGAGGCAGAGGTTGCTGGGGTTAAAAATTCCCTGTGCCCTGCTGCTGCAAATGCTTATTTTCCAAATTCTTTATTAAAATTGCTACTACAAACACGATTTTGTAGGAGGCTCCTGCAGTCCTTGCAAGCAGGAGGAGGGTACTGGTGAGTTCCTCATGCCACACACAAGCCTGGTGCCCAAACTCCTCCTCTGACAGCTGGAGCACAGAGCTGGAAGTAGAAAGGGGGAGTCCTGGAGCCCAGCACTTGCTGATCTCAACACTGCATTCTGCTGCAGGATGGACACCTCCTTGGAGGGTGCAGGCAGAATGTGTCCCCATCTGTTTTCTCATAGTGGGGTGGGTTACCTGGCCAAGCTCCTCTGGCTTCTCCCCACAGGTTAACAGGGTTAGGCACAGCTCAGCCAGGTTAGGCACAGCTCAGCAGCAGCAAATGTCAGTGAGCAGGAACAAGCGGCCGTGCTCATTCCCAGGAGGAGAGAGGTCACGCTTTGCCTGTCCCAGAGGTTAACAAACCCTGCACAGCCACCCTAAGGGCACAGGAGCTGCTTTAGCTGAACACCAGAGATAAAAGAGCTGCTCAGAGGACTCAGAAAAATGAGGTCCCTTCCACAGGGCCACAGGAAACACCTCGTGCCCCAGCAGCGTCACACCGTGCTCCTCTTCCTTGGCCACTTACCGGGCAAAGCTCGCTGCGCGCCGGGATCGCTGCAGGGCACTTCCTGCGAGCCATTAAGGCGCGTTGGGCAATTAATACCTTCCATGCATGAGGAAAAATGAAAGGCAGGTGGGAGGAGAAGGGGAGCAGGGAGGAGGCAACTCCATTTTGAAGGGTGTTGGGCGGTTCTCCCTTGGTGGGTTGTTATAATTTGGAGGCTCCTTCACACTGCAGCGTTCACACTTCTCAGATGTTATTCACAGCCTGATTCCAGCCAGCATCACAATGCTGTCAGACTATGTAGGATCCATTCTGCCTGCTGGAGCACCTCTCCTCCTCATCATCCCTTGGGACCACTGCAGGATGAGCTGAGGCCACCCCACATTCCAGGCTCAGCACCCAGCCAGCTTCTCCAAACTCCCTCCATAGCTGACAGTTACAGGAAAGGCCCTTCTGTGCTAAAGAAAGCTCCATTTCAGCACCTTAAACACAGTTTTGTAACAACCAAAATGTTTATTTTCTGAATAATAATAATAATAAAAAAAGAATTCCAGCCTTGGGGCATGTGGTGGGATGGCTGCAAGCTCATTGGAGCGTGTGTCCATTACCGTCCGCGCTCCAGACCCCGGCGCTTTATTCCGGGAGAGTGACTGACAGACCCTGATCGATGCTGATTTGGGTCTTAAATAAACACACTGGCCCTGGTTTGCTGGGAAGAGCGAGGTGTCGGCATCTGGCTAACAGGCAGAGAGAGGCAAACTTTGCCAAATGGGCATTTCTTAGCAATATTTCCCTTTTTTGCAATTTATTTCCCTTCTCTCAGCACTATGCCATGGGAGCTGGGCAGAAGCTGGGATAGGGCAGTCAGGAAGGTTTCAGAACAGAGTTATTTTGCATTTTACTCCTTTAATTTATGTCTTCTGCAGACAGAAAAATAGAGTTCAAATATTCAAACAGAATTGTATGCTAAGAGCCACCAGATCTCACTGGTGCTGATCAGACCATCAAGCAGAGAAAGGTGCTTCACTGCTGACAGCTGCTGTCAAGAGAAAAGCCCTTTGATAATTTGCTGAGCTGTGGCAATTCACATCTGCAAGAGCTGTAGAGCTCCAAGGAACCCCAAGCTTCTTGGAAATGTTTTTCTCCAGCATCATGTAGGTCTTAAAATTACTGGAAATGGCACTTGAGAGTTGAGTGACTCAGGTTGCTACAGTTTGGAAAATATCGCTCAGGTAATTTTTTTTGCCCTTTAAGCATGATTTTGTCAAATCCAACACTTCCCCAATGCCCATTTCTCCTTTACTGCCGTGTCAGGAATCAATATTGAACCAGCAGCAGATAAAGTTTGCTGCTGCAGCACCCCAAACACTTCTGTGCACCCATGTTCTGGTGGCTCCCTGTGGGGTGACTCAGTTATCTCCTCATCTCTGACCCTGCATGCCAGCAGATTCCAGCCTGGGCAGAAATGAAGGTCACAAGTTACTGAGCCAATCTGGGAAAGAAATTCCAGGAGAGTAGATCAGGATTGTTTTAATTAAAGGAAAGAGGCAGGGGAAGGGGGGCAGAGCAACACTTGAGCAATCAAACAACATTTTTCCCTCATGAAGATGAACAGTTGGAGGTAGGATTAAGATGGCTGAAATTGTCTTTTTAAAGGAATGTAAAAATGTGGATGTTGGATGATTGACAAATAAAGGGCACTTTCCTTTAATTTAAATATGCTCCTAGTTTGTGCAGAATATGTTAATTTATACATTGCCTAAATAGCCAGTAGCTATTGTCTGTAAAACCACATCAGATCAGGGCAGCAGGGCAGTTAATGTACTGGCTGGATGTTACGGCTGGTCAGTGAAGCGATCCGAGCTTCCTTCCACTGGCTCCCAACCCCTAAATGGAATAGCTGAGCTGTAAAAAACTGCCAGGGGCATAAACTGAAGTTCATTCTGTCAGCCTTCAATAGGACAAGGCTCTCCTTCCCACAAGGACCTGTCCATACTCTCAGCCCCAGCTCCTGCTCCTGTGTGACCCCAGAGCTGTTCCCCTTTCATGGGGGAGCCCTCCAAGTCCCTGTGCTCTCCACAGGGATGATTTCTTGGGGAACATACAGCCCACCCCAGGAGCTGTTCACAGCTTTACAGCACCTTCCCCTGACCCTGTGCTCCCCCCATGCCTCAGTTTCCCTGGCTGCAGGCTCTCCCAGATCCTCCAGCCCAGCTCTCTTGGGGCTTTGGTTGTATCTCCTGTATCCCAAAGTCCCACAGCAGCTCTTAGCCTCGCCAAAAAGTCCTGCTCTGCTCCTGACATGCCACGAGCTGCCCTGGGTTTCTCAGCTGGGCCTTCTGAGCAGCCTTGGGACCCCAGCTGGATTTTTAACCCTGACATTTGGCAGCCTCTGCTCCAAACAGGTCCTGAGTGTGATCCACCCAGGCCTGACCTGCCTCTTCCTCTGCCTTCATGTGTAGCCACGACTTGGTCTGGTCTCTGGAGCAATTTTTAATGCAGAGAGGCTTCTAATTAACGGGATTCTGAAGTTAATTAAAACAATCTCATTTAGATCTCTCCATGAGTGCTCACAAGGGCAATGCTGCTTCCCTGGGCTCCTTGGGAGCCTCTGCTCACCTCACAAATCACACCCAGGGGCTGTTGTGTCTTTGGGAAAGGGTCTGAGGTGTCACCTTAAATGCTGCCAGGTCCTGGAACCCATTTGTCCAAAGGACCAAATGACCAGAATGGAAATCCAGACTCCACAGACTCCAGGGCCATGCTCCAGCCTTCCTGGGTCCTCCATTCCCTTCTGGGACAAAGCTGCTGTCTCCATAGGTGACTCCTAAAGAGAAACTCTTGTCCCCCATGTCAGCCCAAAACTAGCAACATTACAGACCCATCTTGTTCAAGAAAGGTCCATCCTCTGCATTCCCAATGCATTCCCAAAGATCAGTCTGGATTAAGTTTAGAATGATATGATAAGTAGTAATAATACTGCTGCCTTGCCCCTAATTATTTTCAATATAATTACGTACCCTCAAGAAACCTTTTAAATAGCACACTCTCCTCAGTGCTCCGGTCCAAGGGATTCATTTGTCTCAGGAAAGAAATATTCTTGGGGCTGAATCCTTCATTAGTCTTTCCTGGAGAGACTCCTGCTGAAGTCAGCAGGGTATGTGTGTCCCACTGGAGGATGTGGGGCTGTGCCTGCCTGGGCAGTGCCCACCACAGGAAGATTTTACAAGCCCCTTAGAATTTGGTTTCTTGGCAGCATAATGCATTTGGCAGGGAAAAAAAGCCTGGAAGTCTGCTGGAAAGTACTAGTGAAAGACTTTGAGTTTCACTGTCTTTTATCAGCTTCTTACACTTCCTTCTCCTGTGTTTTAATCCCACACAAGTGCTGCAGCTTTGGTGTCTGAAGGAAAAAGAGGGAAGACACTCAGAATCTGGGATCATACTGTGTGAGCAGGTGCAAATCAAAGGTGTGTAGCCTTCACATCACTGTGGTGCCCTGCCCCACCTGGAGATCAAAACTGGGAAGGAGCAGCAAGGCCAGTGTGTTTGGAAGGGAGGAATTAAATGCATACATTGAATTATTTATACAATATATTTTTCAGGCGGTCCATTGTTTTTCTGAGCAAACTGACTTTTCATTCAGTGTGCTCAGGTGGGATCTTGTCTGTGGCACCCACATGGAATTTCCTTTCAAAAAAGATGCCTTTGGCTGAGTTCTCCACTGTCCCAGTTACCTGCTGCCCTCCTGTGCCACAGCTGGCAGCACATTCAGGATCTGGGATTCCTGTGCATGTCCACAGAAGTGGAATGGGATTTCCATACATCCCACAGCCCCAGGACAGGATCCCAGCCCAAATCTATTCTGGTGTGCTCTCGCTTTCCATGTTCAAACTCATGGGATGACCAAATCAGGGTTCAGTTTGTGAGTTTTCAGCAATTCACGATCTCTTAAAGATGAAAAACCTATATAAATGGATGCTTTCCTATGATCCTGTTTTTTTTTACTTGCTGGCACAGTGGCTGTGAGTCCATTTCAATTTTCATCCTGCAGAGACTCTTTTGTGCCTTATAGGGTGTCCTGAGCACTCCTCTGGATTTAGGAGTTATTCCTGGTGGATGAAGTATCTGTGTAAATCAACACCTGTTTGACCCCTAGCCCAAGGAACAGGACCCATGGCATCCCCAGTCTGCATCCCTGAAATCCTCTGGGGAAAGGGAGGGCTCTACCTGGGATGTGAGAGCCCAGCCCAGCCCTCCCTGTGCATTCCCACACACCTGCATTCCAGGCTGTCCCTTCCGTGCACCAGTGTCTGAAAGCCATGGATGGCTTTCCAAGGAAATTTCCTCACTCAAATAGTTAATGAGGACTGATCCCATCCCCCAGCTCTCTCCCCCCAGCTCACCACCCCTCTGAAAAAAAAAATCAGAATAATAATTAAAAGATGCCTAGAAACGCTCTTGGAAGAGCATAAATTCTGAAGATGAAAGTAAATGATTAAAATAATTAAATACTTCAAGTTGACAAGCAGAAGCAGAATCTTGCCAACGGACATTTGTCGGTAATTAGTTAATTAATCCTAACACAAATTATAAGCCATAACAAACCAGTCAGGCTGAACACAGCCGGCTGTTCAGAATTAAACTTAGAAAAAGAGGGAGTGAGAGAAAGAAGAAAGAAAAGTTTGGAGATTCTTGCAGATCTGAGGGAAGATGCTGTGCAGGAGCTGGTGTCCCTCTGGGAAGGGCAGCCAGGACAGGGGCAGGAGTTGGGGCAGAACAGGGCTGTGTTCCCACCTGGCAGGAGCACAGTGGAGTGGGATGCATGGAATAGACAGTACAGAGCAGGATTTGAGATTTCCACCCTTCTTCTGTGAGTAAATTCAGCACAAAGACTTCCCAGCTCTGTTTCCCACTCTGCCACTGGTACCAGTGTGCACTTGAGAACATCCTTGCCATGGGAATGAGCTGGTCTGGGCAGGCCCTTCAGGTCCACAGGCAAGTGGTGGCACTAATCCAGGGGTTTCTGGAAGATGCGTGGACCAGCATCTGTGAAGGGCTCAATCCTGGGGTGCTGGGAGGGCCAGCTGCGAACCAGCTGCCCATCAACACCCTGGAAAGTGTTTCTAGGACAGGCAGGAAAAGCAGGGTCAGTGCTTGGGAGCTGGGTCCTGCCAGGGAAATTCGGTGCAAATGACACCAGGACACGTGTGCGTTCAGCAGGGACCCAGCATGAGCCTGATGCCATCCAAATCGCCGGGAAGTTGGGGAAGACAGAGCATTAGTGCGATGGGAAGAGGTTAATGAGCTGTGGGCTGGTTTCTCACCTCTGGTCACCTTGGCTCAGGTCCAATTTTCAGCCCTAGATTAAGTGAGGTTGGTGATCTACAGGCAAGACACGGTGACTGACAGCTCATCTGCGGCTGCACTGCTGTGTTCACACGTCCAGCCAGGGCTGGGGAGGCACTGAAAGGGCCAGGCTTTGCCCTTCCTCCAGCACGAAAAAGCTCTGGAGCAGCCAGAGTCGGTGTTCTGACAAGACAGGACCTGCACATCCCCAGCACGGGGACACTGCTGGGTGACAGACTGGGCCAAAGGACAGCTGGCAATGCAGTTTAAGTGAGAAATGGGACATACAGGTTGCAAATGGGCTTTTAACAGCATGGAAAAGAAGGCACGGAAAAGAAGGCACAAAATGTTTTGAAAAAATGAACAGATACCAGGGAAGTGTGACTATCCCACAGATCCCACATTGTTGGAGTTGTCAGTGACTGATGTGCCAGTCTGGGCACATATCATGTGAGGGGAAGTACGAACATGTGAGTACACATGACCATCTCCTGATGTGATTTACATGCAGAGCAGAAAGAGATTACTTACAAGATAATGAGAATTAACACTGAAGAAATGCAAGGCCTGTCTCTTTCGGCCCAAACTCCCTGAGTTGCCTGCACAGAGGGTTCCTATTTTCCATCAAACCCATCCAGAGCTCTGCTGAAGAGAAAGTTTCATCCGCGTGTGCGTGAGCATGTGTACGCGCGTGTTCTAAGTGTTTTGCATTATGTGAGCTCTGACCTTCAGAGGGGAACAGAAGGAATATTTTCCCCCCTGAGGCTGGAGTTGTCAGTGAAATGTCTGTCTTCCTTAATAATTTCAATCCGGGTGACAGGGGACAGGGCATTTTGCTCTGAACGAACGTACTGTAAAAACTGTCAGATAGAATTTGTCTCAAGAAGCAACATTTCTATCCGTTCGGGGTCATAATTACAGGCATCTTATGACCTGTGGAGCAGCACATTTTTCTCAACTGAAAAAGAAAGGAGTCCTAAAATAGGTGGTTTGGTCTTCTGCAGAGCTTTGGATAGAACCTAAATGGAATCTAACAAACAATGGTGATCTGCAGCAGAATGCTTTCTTCATGTTTGGTGCTGCTTTTTAAAATCCAGAACAAACTGTGCACTGAAGTGACGTAGCAGAAAAGAGGGATAGAAATTGCCATTCACTGGGCTGGAGTAATGGCCTATTTCTCCTATATCCTGTCTCCTAAGTGCCTGCCTCTCCGAATTTCCTCCACACTGACACTAGCCAGCGTCTTGTTAATGAACTGAATAAGTAACTAAATGGGTGATTAACCAAATGAGCATGACGATAATTTGATTGCACTTTCCCCACTTTTAAAGCACAGGAAATAGTAAGAAAAGAAATAATTCAGTGACCAGCAGGAATTCAAACAGTACAGAGCTAGAGGAGCTGGGGGAAGCTTTGACTAGATGTGGCTGTCAATAAATCCCCCACTTACACTGCAGAAATCTCTGGCTAAATATTTAAATTTCTTAATTTGTGCTTCCACACAGGAGAAAAAAACTATTCATTGATTTGAAGCAGCTTTTACTTTTATGGTTTGATTTTATAATTAGCAACAATCATGACATGGATCATCCTGCTGTTATGTGCAGTTATGAGTCACACACAACTCAATGCTGGACATAATTTTGGGGTCATCAGCCTGGGTTTGTGTAGCAGAGCCTGCAATGCCTGCTGCTTCCCCACCTCACCGAGCTCTGAGTGACAAATCAGACCAGGAGGGCAAACCCAAAGTTACCACAGTGGGAAGATGGTCTGCACTGCTGGGGAGGGAGAAATGCAAAAACTGAGAAATAACACCCTGCCCTTGGCCATCCCAGCTGCTCACAGTGGATAATCCTCCTCCCCACGCCAAGCAGACAAAGGTGGCCATGGCAGAAACTCAGGGAAGGAGCATCCAGCTGAGGAGTAGGGCCTCAGCTGGATTCTGGAATGCTCTCACCCGCAAGATCAATCCTGCCAGAGACACAAACGTTAATCAGCTGTTGGCAGGGCAGGTTACAATCCATTTTCACCTGCACACTCCGATGGATGCCCTGTTCTTGCCACCACAGGTGGAGGGAAAGCACTCTGCTGTGGGCCTGGGAGTGAGAAGCAGAGCAGCTCTGGGAGGCAGAGGGATGCTTGTAGGAGTCACAGCACCAGGCAATGACATTCCCATTCCATGTTTGCCAAGAATGAGGACCCTTGGAAGGAGTTTTGCTGGTGGTGGGCAAGGAGGAGAGTCCCTGCACACTGATGTTAGCCTGGGAAATGTCTGGAGGGGAATGGGGCATCCCAAGGTCAGAACAATCCCTCTGCAATGCTGCTGTGCCCCTGAAAGCAAGCACTGAAGGGAGATACCTGCTCCGCACGTCGGGAGAGCCAGGCTCAGGATTTAAATCCCACTGACAAACACTTCCATCCAGGTAGCATCTAACACTGTCAAAATAAACATGTGAAAGAGATTCTGTAGCTTTGCTCACTAAAAATTCAGCAAGAGCTGCTCTCCAGGGACTCCGAGACATTGTGGTGGGAAGGACAGAGCCAGATTTGGCACCAGGATTGCCACAGCCTGGGCATGGAATGAACCAAGCAAGGCTTGTCCCTGCCCATCCCTGAGGGAATCTCTTAAAAGACACCGTGTTTAGGCCTACAGAAAGTCACTTCCAGGAGCTCTGTGGAGCCCAGACAGGGAGATTAGGAGCAAAGCCCCTGTAAGCCTTGCAGGGTTCATTTTGGGGTTGGTGATCTGAACTGCACGCCCCGGCAGCCGGGGAGAAGCTCAGTGAATCAAGACATTTCTATTCCCATCCACTCCGTTACCCTGCCCTGTGATCTCCTAAATCACTTCTCCTCTCTGCACCTTCATTTCCTGCACCCAAAACAGCAAGAACATGACGATTCTTTTCTTCTCTGGCAAGCAGGAGCTCCTGCAGGAAACTTTGTCCAGGCATTCCAGTATCTGTAACATCATCTTTGCTAATATAATTTTGAGGGAGAACAAAGGACAAAAGCTGGTGCAAGTACTGCTCAAACAAACCCTGGAAAGACAAATCCCTCCCATCCCACCATCCTGGGTCACACCACAGCCCCACACTGGTCATATGAGATGGAGACTGAGCAGAAAGCTGAACCCAGATCCCTCAGGACAGTGTTTCTCAGCCCAAGGCAGCAGCAATGCACCCGGGAGGGCTCAGCATAGATCTTCTGGAAGGAGAACAGGATACTGGGATCACCAGGCTGGGAGACAGAGGTAGAACATGCAGTGTTCCTCCTCCTCTGCCATGTTTAGGGCACTGTGTTCCCTGTAAAAGGTGCTCTCCTACTCTCACAGGTGAGAGAGAGAGAATGCCAGGAGCCTGTGAGGCTACTCACAGCTTTTACTTTTGGAATATCCCCACGGAGCTTGTGGAGCAAACAACACACAAATACACATAACTGCAGTGTTTGTTGTGAAAATAAAACAGGAAAAGGCACATTCAATTTTAAGACATGCTGCAGCCTGGACAATTTCCCTTTAAGGGTGGAAAACATGCCCTGATTTCTGCTGGCAGAGCTGTCCTGCTAGTGTCACAGCTTGTGTGAGGAGCACCTTCACCCCAGAGAGAGATAGGTGTGCACTGGGTGCACTGTGCTCCTAAACAGGGAAATCCAATCTGTCAAGAAAATTCAGTAACAACTTTCACACTTAACTGTACCCCAGGGCCCTCAAAAAAAATCAACCAGGATGGTAGTTGTGGATTTTTCATTAACCTTCTCTTTAAAAAGGTCTCAAAAAATAACACTGAGTGAGAAGGGCTGGTTGTACATGTGGAATATGTGTAGAGATCTACAAAGGAAAAATGCAAAACTTCAGGCTGGATCCACACAGAAAATCCTTCAGTAGAAGAAATCACCCTCATTTGATTTACACACGCAGCACTCGATTGAACAAGTGTAGCTACAGGCCATTGGAAAACAGTCAAAATGGTGAATTTGCTGCTTGCACACATTTATACTGTTTCCTGGAGACAAGCTGCTGTTATTTTTTGGCATCTCTAGTATTTTTTAAACCACACAAAGGTTATGTTTGGTTCTCCCAGTGACTGGGTGTTTGTCATATGCTGGAGCATCCTGAGTTTTCTCTTCTGAGGCTGCCTCAGACCCACAGATTTTGGAAGCTTTGGTGGCTCCTTTCCTCAGCGTGGGGCTGGATTTGTGGAGCTGTACTCAGAGAACGTGTAAATAATAGAATCTTTGAATCTTGCTGGGGCTCAGGCAGGGGCATAAAACAAGTTGGAGCTCACCTCAGTGAGACAATGTCCAGGTAATTCCAGTTTGTTTTTTCCTCTCCTTATTAATGATCCACATTACAAGCACACCTGGAAACCTCCGGGTGGAAATGTCCAAGATTGGAAGAGATTTGGAGCAACCAAATCTGGTCATGGAGAAGGTGTCTCTGGCCATGGCAGGGGGTGGGACTGGGTGATCCTGAAGATCTCTTCCACCCCAAACCATTCCAGGATTTCTGTGCAAGAAGGCACCTTTTTGCCCTGAGAAATTTAAGTAGATTGAGACTGGGGTGGTAAAGAAATAGAGAATAACATTCACTGCTCAGCAGCTGCTAGAACCCATGTCCAGCCAGGTGATGAACCACAGATGCCATCCCAGGTCTCTACCTGAGCTCATGGAAGGGCTCTGAAGCCATCAAACTGATAGGAAAATCCATAGGGTCATCTGCAGCTCTGGGAAAAAATCCTATATTGGCTCAGTGGGTGAGCCAGGCTTGGGATCTTGTCCCTTTGGCTGTAGGGAACCAACTTCCACGGTTTTGGGGCACACAAATACTGTTCATCCCCCTATGCTGGCACTGCTGGGGCTGCACATCAGATCCTGGGGCAGTTCTGGGTCCTTCATGGCAAGAGAGACATTGAGGGGCTGGAGCGTGTCCAGGGAAGGGAACAGAGCTGGGGAAGGGATGGCTGAGGGAGAGGGAGGGGCTCAGCCTGGAGAAAAAGAGGCCCAGGTAGGACCTTGCGGCTCTGCACAACTTCCTGACAGCAGGGTGGGTGAGGTAGGGCCATCTCTCCTACTATGAGAAGAGTGAGCTCAGTGAAGGACAAGAGGAAATGGCCTCAAGCTGAAACAGAGGAGATTCACATTAGATATTGAAAAGAATTTTCGCTGTTTGCATGGGCACACATTGGAACGCTGCCTGAGGAAGTGATGGAGTCACTGTCCCTGGAGGTGGCCAAGAGGAGCTGGGTGATGTGCTTCCAGAGGCAGTGCTGGTTGAGAGACTAAATTAAATTAAATCTTGATGTTTAACTGATCTTAAATACAACCTTGATGATTCCGTGAAAACCTTACATGGATGCAGAACTTGGGGACATGGTTTAGTGGAGGGCACAGTGGGCTGATGGTGACCTCGGTCTTTTACAAACCTCAGTGTCTCATTCAGCCAACCTGTGTCTGTGGTCTTTTCCAGCTTTAACCATCCTATGACTCCAAAGGGATAGAAGTTGACACCCTCAGAATCGAGGCCACCCAGTCCTTTTCCACCTTTAACCACACCGTGATTCCAAAGGGACAGACCTCGACGCCCTCAGATTCGAGGCCACCCAGTCCTTTTCCACATTTAACCACCCCGTAACTCCAAAGGGACAGACCCCGACCCCCTCAGGTTCGAGGCCACACCGTCCTTTTCCACCTTTAACCACACCGTGATTCCAAATGAACTCGACCCCCTCAGAATTGAGGCCAGCCCGTCCTTTTCCACCTTTAACCACCCCGTCTTTTTCCACTTTTAACCACCCTGTGACTCCAAAGGGATGGACCTCGACCCCCTCAGAACTGAGGCCATCCCGTCCTTTTCCATCTTTAACCACCCCGTAACTCCAAATTGACAGAACTCGACCCCCTCAGGTTCCCGCCCCGCCCCCGTCCCCTCAGGGCTCCCCGGCCCCGCGCGGGCGGCGGCTCTCGCGAGCGGTGACGCCATCGTGGCGCGCGGGCGCGCAGGCGCGGCGGGCGGGCCGGGCCGCGCTGTGTCACGGCCATGGAGTACCTGATCGGCATCCAGGGCCCCGACTACGTCCTGGTGGCCGCGGACACCGTGGCGGCCACCAGCATCATCCAGATGAAGCACGGTGAGACCCTGGGGGTAGCCCGGGCCCCGTGCTAAGCGCTGGCCCGGCAGGGTGTGGCAGGGCCCCGCGGTGTGAGGTGCGGCGGGCCCGGCGCTCGGGCTGAGGGGAGGCTGCTCACAGGGAAGGAGATTTCTCTGTTTGAGCGCTGCCGGGCCCTTCAGGGGAGCTGTAGTGGCTGTAGGAAGTGCCGGGCGGCCTCTGGAGTAGAAGTGGGGCTGAAATCGCGGCTTGCTCCGGGTAAAGTCCCCAATCCTGAGCGAGTATGACCGCTCTGTGTTGGGTTGTCAGCTTAATTTACCTGTTCAGCTGAGCGTCGGCTTGAGCCCCCCAGACCTCGCTGTGCACGCCAATGTAAAAGTTATAAAACCGCACAGGGACAACGAGGTGTGACAGGAGGTGGTCGCTTGTGCCTAATTCACTGGTAAAACGTAATTCATGGGAGAAAAGGGATTATGGGGACTAAAAGTATCAGTGAAATTCACAGCATAGGGTGCAGGAGCCAGACTGGAACATGGCTTTGGTTTCTTTGTGTGGTAAAACATCTAGGGCATCACTAAGTCTCTGGAATTCTCTAAAATTAGTTTTTCTTCCTGCTGTTGTAATGACCTAGACTGAAGCTTGTTCTATTCTAAAGACTGTGCTTTAGTAGCTCTTTTAAAAAAAAAGTTGTAGAATAGAGGATTGCTAGATCCATACCAATGAATATAAATAAATCTATATAAAAATGATACAGCACTGCTTTTGCCTCAAATGTTTCACTTCAAGTCTGTGATAGCCAATTGGACCAGTGTTAGGGGCTGTGAAAGCTGGTGGTACGTAAAAATAAAAAAAATCATCACTTTAAATTATGTTTTCTAAGTTAATGTTGGTTCCAAATAGGTTTGTTCACGAGCTTTAAGGAAAATTTACTTTGAATGTAGGATTTAGTTGCTTTTGCTGGGGGGCTGTGGGGAACCCATAAATTTCATATCTATATTTAGAATATTTATCTTTGAATTCATTTCAGCCTGGAGAAATTTTGAAGTGACCTAATTGCCCCTTCCAGTACCTGAAGGGAGCCTGCAGGAAAGATGGAGAGAGACAATTTACAAGGGGGTCTGGAATGACAGGACACAGGGAATGGCTCCCCACTGCCCGAGGGCAGGGCTAGATGGGATATTGGGAGGGAATTGTTCCCTGGGAGGGTGGGGAAGGGCTGGGATGGAATTCCCAGAGAAACTGTGGCTGCCCCTGGATCCCTGGCAGTGCCCAAGGCCAGGTTGGACGGAGCTTGGAGCAGCCTGGGATTGTGGAAGCCCTGCCCATGGAAGGGGATGGGCTTTAAGCTCCCTCCCAGCCCCAGCCAGTCTGGGATTGCGAGGGCTGGGCAGTGTCAGTGGCTTTCCCTGAGCCCAGAGAGCAGCTCCAGTACTGTGGTAACTTCTGACATTGATTTAGGGGATTGTGACACTTCGTGCCTGTCTTGCAGCAGGGATTGTTCAGCCCATTTAGGGAGCTGGAGGGGAAGCTCAGAGGTGGAGGCTTGTTGTTTGTCCAAGCCCTCAGTGGAGAGAAGGGATTTTCCCTTCACTCCAACAGTGCTCAGTGTCTGGGATATCCAAGTGCCAGACACCTGCTGTGGTGAGAGGAGACTGTGAGCCCAGGATTGTCTTCAGCACTGTCATTGCAACAACTGGGATCCCCACAAACACAAACTCAAAACTGTTTTAAACTGCAGTTACGACTAAAAATACATATTACTGTTCCTTAATTTCCTGTTTATAAGTAGGCTTCGTTATGATTTAGAATCATTACTTTAATTTTCATTCTCTTTGGTTATTTGGTTGTTTTTTTTTTCCACAAAAAATGACAAGCAAAAGAAATAGTTCTGGAAAAGCCTCATCCACATGAGCTTCTGGTTTTTGGAGCTGCTGGAAAAGGGCATCATTTGACATGGAATTTGTTTCTGGATTTCCTAAAATTGCTTTTGCTCAGTGTGTTGATATTTCAGCTTTATATTAAATTATTTGCTTCTGTTGCAGAATATTTGAATAAAGTTGAATAGTCAATGAGCAAAATTCTTACTCCTGATTCTGGGAAGCAAAACCTTATGCTTTGAACACAATATTCTGTGTGAAGCTTTATTCTTCCCTACCTTGCTTCTAAGGTAGGAAATACTATATATTTCTGGAATGCCTCCCTCCCTGAAAGGCTTTGTCTTCAACAGCTCTTGTGTTCTGTGTCACCACTGTGAGACACCAAATGTCAGTGTGTGTGCTCAGAAAGGCTTTTTGCTGGTGCTCCAGGTCATGATGCAGTTATGCAGATCTCTTTTTTGCTTCTGTAAAGTCCTGATGTGTCAGGATATTGGCAAAATAGTTTATTCTTCCTCATAACCATGGCACTCAATGTGATTTTTTTTTGCCTAGACCATGACAAAATGTTTAAGATGAGTGAAAAGATCTTACTGCTGTGTGTGGGGGAGCCTGGAGACACGGTGCAGTTTGCAGAATACATCCAGAAAAATGTTCAGCTCTACAAAATGAGAAATGGTGAGTGAAGCAGGACAGGCCCTGGGGGTTGGGAGCAGAGCTGAGGGTGGTTTCCAGGTGAATGTTGGTGGAAAGGGCTGTTCTCAAACCTTCTGTAAAGATTTCTGCATTTTTAGTGTCCAGCAAAGGTGATAATTCAGGCAGGATGCAGAAATAGAGTCTGGATTATACAGTATAAATTAAATGGTGTATCCAAATCCCAGCAAACTTCTTTGCAATATAAACTACACAAATATTATACTGACAGACTTACTATTCTCTTAATGTGTCCATTGCATGCCAACTGTTACCAGTTCTTCTGATATATTGGACAGAAAAGTCAAGCTACATGTCCTTAATATTTTAATTTTTTAAGCCATGTATTTCTGTGGTCCATACAGACATGAAATACCCAGAGTCTGAGGGCCCTGTTCATGCTTGTAGCTTTCAGAATAAGTTGGAATTAGACAAAAGGCACTACATTTTGTCACTAAAGAACATTTTGTTATTTCAGAAAAGGAATGGGAAGGTGGGAGGTGAAACATGAATGATTTGGGCTGTTACCAAATAAATAGTCCCATTTCTTCTCCAGGTTATGAATTGTCTCCCACTGCAGCTGCAAACTTCACCCGGCGAAACCTCGCGGACTATCTCCGGAGCCGGGTGAGTAACAGCTGAGAGATTTTGGCAAAAATGTTCCAGGGAATGTTTCCATCCTCAAATAACGGAGTCTGACAAAGGTGGGAGCTGCTGTCTTTAGTGATGAATTTGGAACTGGCTGCTCAGGAATGTAGTGGAGTCAAGGAACAGCTGGATGTTGCATTCAACAGTGTGCTCTGGTCTGGGTAACAAGGGGTTGATGGGTCACAGGTTGGACTCAGTGATCTTGGAAATCTTCTCCAACATCAGTGATGCTGAGATTCTGTGAGTTCACGTTGCTGAAATAATGTCTTAGTAAAATAGAACTTGATTTGCTTATTTTAAAAACTTATCACATTACTTATCAATAACTGATACAGCCATAGACTTAAAATTCCAGCCTTGGGCCCAATAAACACTTTGTCACACACTGCAGACGTGAAGTGAATTAAACTTCTTGAACATCGAGATAAGGTTGTGGGTTTTCATGCAAATGCACCAAATCCGTTTAATCTTCTTGGAAAATGATTTCATAGAGCAAAGCTGTTTGATGTACTTAGGAAAACAAGTGCCTTTTGTAAACAGCAACATGAGGCTTTTGGTAAATACCACATCCAAGTTTGGGTTGTGTTTTCAAGTACTGAGCTGCAATTAGCGATGTTTCCCAGGATGATTTTTTTCAAAGTATGAAAAGCTGCTGTGAGGGGTCAAACAAACCTTTAATGATCCAAGGTTAATGATTTCAGTGAGAAGAATGTTAATGTGCTATATGAAAGAAAACAGGAAGAAAGAGGATGTTGAGAATGAAGTAGATCAGTTCTGTCAGGGATAGAGTGTAGGTTAAATTGTGTTGCTGTTCTAATGGTGCACTGCTGAGGCCTGAAATCAGGTTTTACAGTAGCAAATAAATGCCAGTATTAACCTCAGAGCTGTGTTGTTGAGAGCTACACATGTGAAGTAAGAGTTCTTCCAGAACTCATCCACAGGAACAGCCAGAGATATTTGTTCTCCTTTTTGATGTGGATCACAGCTGCAGGTAGCAATTTTTCCTTGTGGGTCCCTCCCAGCTCAGGGTATTCTGTGATTGCACACTCTTCTTCTGGTTTAAATGGCTTCATCCAACTGCATGACTGACAGGTGATGGTTGGCAGTGATGCTGTTTGCTTTAGCTTGTGTTGAGGTGTGATTTGGAAGGTCTGTGTGTGTCCTGTGCATTGCTGTGCAGTTCTCGAGGCTGATGTGTGATCACTCGAAGCAGTGATGCTGTTGGGGCCTGGCCCTGGTGCTGATGGCTCATCTCAGGGACATCTGACCTGCACAGATGAGACTGAGTGTCCTGTCCCCTTTCAGCAGAGGTAGCTATTTCTTACATATGATTTAAAGCACCTTTACCAGGCTTTTTGGTAAACCTGCCCATCAGGAGGTGGCACTGATGTGGCACCTTTGTCTTCCTCTGTGCCACGTCCCTTGGGGCCTGATTCTCCCTGTGGCTCCACTCCTTGCTAAGCCCACTCCTGTCTTCCAGCTCACCTGCTCCAGATGGGCAGCAGAGTGGGAGGACACTGGCAGAGGCAGATGTGTTTATTTACTGGAGACAAAACGCTGCTCTGGTGCAGATGGCAACGCCCCAGGGCGCAGCGCTCTCTGACACTGCTGTCACACTACACTGATCTCCACATTGCAGGCAGAAGCTTTTTTCTCTTACTGTAGCACTTCATGGTTTGTTTGTGGCATTTAGAATTTGACAATACAAGCCTTGCCATCAGAGTTGGTTTTTTTTTTCCCCCTGTGAATTTTGTTACATTTTCATCATTATATGTGGGATACCAGAAGGATTAACACGAGTGCTTGGTATCTCTTGAAACTGCATATGGGATTCCTGGAGGCTACTAAGGTAATCATGTGGATCATGAATATAAAAATTAAAAAGTAAAATGTGCCAGTGCCTCCAGTTAGGACTGGGAAAATAGTTGAGAAGTAAAAATTTTGGTGGGGAAAAGGTAGTTTGTTGCTTTATTGCACTCACCGTGTGAAGCTGTTATAGGAGGCCAGAAGGTGTATGAAAGTGAAGGTTAAACTGCAGCAGGACTTTCTCAGGCATTTTGACTCTTGTTTTGCCTAAGATCAAAATAGAGCTTGTTCTGCATTGTTCATCACTGTCTGGGTTCCTCCCTGCTACCCAGTTTGATTTCATTTAGGATTCTTATGACTCCTGTAGTCCAAGTTCTTGGTATCTTAGGGATGGCTCATAAGGCAGTGCCTTGAAATTGTTCTTCTGGTGGAAAGTATCAAGTGTAATGACACTGAACTTGTATCTTAAGGCCATTACATCACTGTTGTCTTTGCCTCTACCTGATAGTCACCATGTGGTTTTTCATTACATTTCTCTTTCTAAAACACGATGTTTCTGCTCCAAAGCAGGACCTGAAAAGAATCTTTGTGATTTCTGTTTATATATTGCAATTGAGGCAAACCTGGAAGGGGCTTTGGCTTTCATGGAGGTTAGTGGTGCTGTAGTGTGTAGTGACAGGACAGGGTTGAATGGCCTTCCGCTGAAGGAGAGCAGGGTTAGATTGGATATTGGGTAGAAATTGTTCCCTGTGAGGGTGGGCAGGCCCTGGCACAGGGTGCCCAGAGCAGCTCTGGCTGCCCCTGGATCCCTGGAAATGTCCAAAGCCAGGCTGGACAGGGCTTGGAACAACCTGGGACAGTGGAAGGGTTCCCTGCCCATGGCAGGGGGTGGAATGGGATGAGCTTTAAGGTCCCTTTCAACCCGAGCCATTCCAGCATTCTGTTGTTACCTATTCCAGCACCTCACCTGGTTCACCTGCTGAATCCAGTGCAGGGTTTAGTACATTGAACTCACTGCCGAGGTTGTGTGTGTGGTGCAGGAGGGGGGAGTAATAAAAAAAACCCTGCCCCCCAAAGGTGATGGAGTTCAGTCTCTGGCTGTGATGCAGTTTAATTATAGGTGACAGGGTCTGGCTGGATTCCAGAGGCAGCTTTCAGCTCCTCTCCCCTTGTCCACACTTGGCAGGAAGCTTCCTTGCTCCCACCTTCCCCCCTCGCTGTGACTTTGGCTTCCGCCAGATGTCACAGGGCTGTGTCACCACCGAGCTGGGGTTGGGCTCTTTAGCACAAGTGTGCTCTTCAGCTGTAAATTCTGAACAATTTCACACATCTCCTAATTGCTGTCGTTATTTTAAATCAAACAGCACCAAGTGCAAAACTACTTGGGATAGGAAACGGATCTTCTGTAGGAAAGGAAGTTTGAGTTTAAAATAATGTCCTTTAGTGTCAGTCATCACTCATTTGATGGCCCTTTAACCACACCAGGCTTGTAAAGTTGAGAATTGTTGGCATGGACCAAGTTACAGAAGTCAAGGAAGGCTGCCTTTGGAATGGACAGAAGGATTGGGATCTACAAGAAATTCCAGTCCCAGCATCGAGGTGTTACGCTGCAAATTTCATTTATAATCATGGAAGTAGTAAATAGATTATGTATATTTGCTAATGTTTAAATCCTGCCTTTCTAGAATAATAAGGCATGGGGGATAATTATTTACATTTGAGTTTTAAGAAGTCTCAGAGGCCATTAGCAGGAGAACTTAAAACTGAAAAATCAGTTTACAGATGGGTTTAAGTCTGTATAACACCATTTATTTATGGTTGAGTATCTCACATATGCCAATGTTGGTAATTCCAAGTCACACACTAATTTGAGTGATCTTGTGTCATGGCTCTTAAATATCAACTTGTGATGTTTCAGAATAAATAAATGATGAAATACAGCCTAATTAAACCAATACAGCTGCATGGTAACTTCTTTCCAAATATTCTTGGATGCTTTGAAGATTAAATCACACAATTTAAAGTGATGTTTTATATATAACTATAGCCTGCTTTATTCTTTCATACTGTCAGAAAGTAAAAATATAGTGGCGTGTGATTTTTATTTTGTGTGTGTGTGTGTAAATGTACTGTATTGAGTATCAAAATGAACTTTTCCTATGATGCAGTTAATGTTTTGGCTTTAGGGTGAAATTTTGTTTGCTTTTTTAATCTGGTAGTTGCATCATCATTTTTTTTTCTTATTTTGTTGCTTTGTTGATCCAGGCTTTCCAGCAGTTTGGAGATATCCTGTTAGTACAATTAATTTAATAAGAAACATTGTGTAGATATGGAAATACTGGAAGTATATAAAAGCTGCTTTTAAAAATACATACAATGCCCAATTTTTTTCTGATCCTGCGTTTAAAAATAATACAGTGCACGTGTGTTTCATGGTTTTTCAAAGTACAGATCTTGGAAGGAGATGCAGGAGAAGAAGAGTTGTCTGATTTATTCATGATGGTGGAACACTAAACCCAGAACATGGAGTAAACTGCCAAATATTAAAGATTAAACTTGGTTCATGCAATAAAAACCAAATTGCCAGTGAACAGGACACTGTGTGTAACTGCACTGTGTGGGAGCTTTCATACGTGCTGAGACGGGCCATGCTCACTGGGAGGGGGACTGGGAAGAGAGCAAAGAGCAGGTTAAATGAACAAAGAGTTCTTAGAAACTGCAAAATGTTCACGTTGTGCTCACGTGTCAGCAGTAAAAATCCACAAGTTTTGTGTTGAGGTGAAAGAATCTGGCATGAAAACTGCATTCAGGTTGTTTAAAGTTTGAGTGTGCTGTGAAAGCTGTAAAAAAACCCCAAACACACTGATTTTCAAGAGAATAAGAGTTCTATGTTTTTATTTGCTTGTGCAGTCCATGTTACCAGAAGACCTGATCACTTCTAGCTTGAGACCCACAATGTGCTGCAGACAGGACTGATGTAGCATTTTATGATAAGGAATTGGGTAATCAGCTCTGCTGCTGTCCCTGGTGCGTGGGGAATCAGGATTCAAAGATTTGGTGCGAGTGCTCTAACAAAAACATCATTTCTCTTGGCAGACCCCTTACCATGTGAACCTGCTCCTGGCTGGCTACGATGACCACGAGGGCCCTGCCCTGTACTACATGGATTACCTGGCAGCTCTGGCTAAGGCTCCTTTTGCAGCACATGGATATGGAGCATTCCTTACCCTCAGCATCCTTGACCGCTATTACAAGCCAGGTGAGTGGAGCCACTGGACAGGAAAGTTCTCCTGCTTCAATTTAGGCCTTGAGTTCATTAACCAGTGAGACTAACATTTGCTGAATCAGGGGCATTTCTGTGGTGCAACAGATGGGAACTTGACTTTTTGTTAGATAAATGGGACTCAAAAGGTTGCCTTAGGTTTTGCTAGCATGGCACCAGAAAACCAGTCAAGTCCTTTATTCTTTTTCCTGTTTGCAGCACAACAGACTGGGAATAAAGGACGTTTCAATTATTCTAAAACATGATTCGACTTTCTTGGACCATTGGCAGCTGATAGTCTGCTTTTAATAAATAAGAATTTGACAGCTCTATCTTCTTGCTTGTCTGTTGGCTCTGACATGTACATTTTCCCAGAGTATCAATATTCAGAGGCCAGTCCCAGATCCTATTGCTCCATATCTTGGATTGGCTTTGTGTGTGATAAATTAAAAACATTCAAGTTAAAAGATATTCCTAGCAAGATCATCTCCAGCACTCTGAAGTGGTGGTGATGAATCACAGAGTATGGAATGGTTTGCTTTGGAAGGAACCTTAAAGCTCATCTCATTTCACCTCCTGCCACGGGCAGGGACACCTTCCACTATCCCAGGGTGCTTCAAGCCCTGGCCAGGGACACTTCCAGGGATGGGGCAGCCACAGCTTCTCTGGGCAACAGAGAGGTTTAGACTGATTCACAGCTCTGTGCACTTGGCAGCTGCTCATCATAACTCTTGTACATGTTTGTACCTGTCTAAACTTTTAGTTTTAGAATCATGATCCACTGCCAAGGAATATACATGGCCCCGTCCCCACTGTGCAGATAAGGAAATGTGCAAAGCACGGAATATTGTTAATCTGACATCTTTGGCTTTACCTACAAACCATTTGACTCCTGTGTGCAAAGCTGAGTTTAAGTTATTATCTCTGCTCTGAGATTAGAAATTCTTTCATCTGCCTCCTTCAAGAAATGTAGCTATAAACTGATCATTTTCATTTAACTTGCCTGAGCAGTGGATGCAGGTCTGGAACAAAGCCTAGAAAGAAGTTTTAGACCCACAGACCCTGTTTGTTTTCTAGTCATGTCCCTTAACAATTTATTGTTCTATTTTCACCATTCCTTGTGGAACAGAGGAAAATAATGAACTTCATTGTCATGGCTTGTCACCCCTATAGAGTGCTGGATTTTATCCTGAAGTGTGAGAATAACAGGAGCATCCCACACGTGCCTTGCCCTTTATTGAGCTCCTACCCAGCAGGAACATCACACTAAACCCATCTCCACCTCCTGCCCCGGACTCGCAGCCAGCCAGGGCAGCTGGAGCTGATTTAGAGCTGCAATAAACTGTAGGAGAGGGAGGTGGCTGGGCTTCTCTGAGCCAGGCCCTGGCCATGGGAGGCAGAATTCTGTCATGCTTGCCATTCCCTGTAACAAATCGATTCTCAATGGCTTGTTGCGGCGTGAGCGCTGCGGTGCGGGGCGTCCTCGGGACATCTGGAAAGTGTTTTCTGTGAGCTGGGAAGGAGAGGTTTTGGTGCTCAGCTGAAAAGTTGTTTAAATTTAATAAAAGTTTCTGTGGAGAGAGATGGCCTCTAATGAAATCAATCTGTGGATGTTTTCCCTTTCAGGTATCACACGTGAGGAAGCTGTGGAGCTCTTAAAAAAATGTCTACAGGAGGTGAGTTGCTGAACTCAGGCCCTGGTGCTCCTGAGAAAGGAATGTTTGTTTGCATTCATTGGCTGATACTTTCCTGTTCCTCTTGTCGTGTTTCTTGCTGCCTTTGCCAGAAGGGTAATAAAGGCACTGGCCAGATGTGGAATAGCTACTGAGGAAAAGGATTTACAGGCCATTGCACGGTTCATGTCCTCCAGAACGTAAACTTGTGCTTTTTGCGTGCTTAGCATAATATTGATCCAGACTTTTTCTTCTTATGTTTCTTCTGAACATACTGCAGCATCCTTGTCACTTGTGTTACACTTAAGAGCTCTTAGAAGTATATACTAATTCTTTTCTAGCTTATGAAGTGATACTTGAGGTAAAGCCTTGACCCTAAAGTTCATGACCAATTTTAGTGTCAATATTAGACTCCAGACATTTCAGGCACCAAGGCTTTTATTGTAGGGAAATAGTCTTTGTCTTTAAGAGATTGATTTGAATGTAGCATCAAGAAGTGTTCTGAAGAGGTCCTTTTTAAAGTATCTTTGTGATGTGTACACTTTGTGTCCAAAATTTTAGCCCACTCTGGTTTTCCTGTTTAAATGTCTTCCTTGTTAACAGGCCTGGCTATTTTGCATCTCTACCTGAGGCTTTTCTAATGTGAATGATCTTTAAACAAACTCCCACAAATTCACTCCTGAGCAGTGAAAAAAACCCACTCTAGTTCCTAATATTTCAGATCACTAGAACCAGGATGGAAATTTAAAATACACTCTTTTATTTAAGCTTTGAGTGAATCTCATTTCTTCTGTCTTTTTGTAACAGCTTCAGAAACGCTTCATCCTCAACCTGACCTCCTTCAACGCCCGGTTCATTGACAAGGAGGGCATCCATGAAGTGGACAATATACCCCTTGCCAAAGTGGAGTCCTAACCCCTGAGATCCTTTCTTCAGCAGTCCTCTTGTTTTGTTCTCTCTTGTGTTTTTTTTCTATTCATTTGAAGCATCCGGGTAATGTACTGCAGTGAGAGCTCAAATAAAGTCTGCCATTTATATAGCTGGTTTTATCTTTTTATTCCACTGATCCTTCTGGAGAGGATTTGAGTAAATTGTTCCACAGTGAACGTGAAACTTGATTTACAGTTCATGGGGGCACATTCAGGTTATTTATCTTCCTTCTTCTTAGATTTTACTGCTCTCCAAATATCTTATTTGTGGGAAAACTGTATTTTCTAGGTGACATTGTGCTGTCATCCCTCTCATCACTAAAGCTCAGCAAACCCCAGACAAGTGGTTTGTGTCAAACATACAGCATCTACTTTATTTTTTCAAAGCTGTTACCACTCTTTGCTGTATAAAATAATAATCAACTTTTCAAAGACATAATTTGCTTTTAATAGGGGTTTTTTTTTCGTTTGAATTAGAGTGATACAAAGATTTTCAAGTAGAATAGACTTTAAAATGCACTTTTAACTCACCTGGCAATGATTCTGTTACTGGGAAAGAGCATTCTGCTTGCACAGTGGGTTCATAACTATATTTAATATAATCTTAATAGTATTTTAAATAGAAACTAATATATCAATTGTGTGATTTTTCTTAATTTGTATTTCTGTACATTAAGAAGTACATGAAAGCAGTTCAGTGAGAAATTAAACTGCAGCACTCTTCATAAATCTTTGAATTACTTTGAATTACTCTCAGCTAGCTAGAGCTTTGTTTCCTTGAGAATAATCCCTGATGATCCATCCAGGCTCAAGATGCTGCTTCCCTATAAAACCCCCATTCATGGAACAGCCTCAGATAATTATCATGTGGCTGACACTTGTGGTCTGCCCAGAAGTGATTCTTCTGAGAACAGTTTTTGGTGTGACTCCTTCCCTATTTGAATTGGCATTAAAATTGCTCTGGGTGCTTATTTTATGTTTGAATAAGCTCAGAAAAAGAATTTTGGAAATAGGGTACACGTGTACAGGATTGTGTGCAGACTGGTAGTTGTGTGTTGTGGCATAACACCCAAGTTCTCAGCTGGAAAAGGTGAGTGACAGACTTAACTGTTAATTTGTCTAAACTTTTTGCTCTTACCTCAGTGGTGTGTTTAAGAAGGTTCATTCCTTCCCAAAAAAAAAAAGTTGTCAGTCTTGAAGTATTCCTGTCTTCTGGAATGGATGAGAACTGGATGAGACTGAGGCTTGCTTAATGACACAGAAGAAATGTGCAGCTCCAGTGCCTTAACTCACTCTGCCTCTTACTTAAATCTAATTCTTCCCTGGAGTCCCATAGGCTTTGTAGTTTCATTCTTCCCAGAATGAGTTTAATTACAGCTGGTTTTGCTGTAATGGCTGCAATGGCTTTTATTTAAGGCCAGTGGCACAGAACTCTGAAACATTTTGCTAAAACTCACTTTATCTCTTGAAAACCTTTTAAACTTTCACACTCAGCAGTCCCCAGCCTGACGATTTCCTCTTGGCAGGTCACATTTAACATGAGCAGAGTTGGAGCGTTGTCGTTCCGCCACTGAAATCTCACCCCTTCGTGTTGCATTAATGTACTTGTTTAGCTTAATGCAGCATCTCTAATTTATTTTACCACTGATGTTGAATGTTTTTGCAGGTTTCTTGTCTCATTTCAAACTCATCACTGCAGAGGGGCTGAGTTGATGTGTTATTTTTGTCGCTGCATATCAAAGCAGCGATGCCTCTTCATTGGAGGGATTCATTGTTCAGACACCAAACTGGGGTGTGGAGCTCTTGGATGAAGTGAGCCTGGTAGAGAATCTGCCTGGAGTTTTTATTGGCACCTATTTGCATGCAGGTGATTAATAAACATAAAACAATTATTCTCTGGTTGCATCCAGGTTGGAGTGGAACATATGTTTTGCCCAAGGGTAGGGCCCAGGATCTGAATCCCCCATGGAAAGGAAGATCCAAGGGGCTGCATCTGAAGCCAATGGAGCAGCAACCTCAAGGAATGAATAAATACAGCCCTTGATTCCAAACCAGGAACAAAAGAACTGGCCCATGATGAGATTGGACTGTAGCCTCTAACAAAGGAGACTTTTTTGAGGACTTTCCAAGAATTCATACTTTAAAAGTGTGATACTTTGCTGTGTAACTTATTTTTTAAAATGTCTACAGAGCTGATATTCAAATTCAGAAACCAGTTTTCATTTTTGACAGTATTACATGGAATCTGAACAATCAATATTTGAGTTAATGAAAGAGTAGAAAACTTCTTACCTGCTTCAAGTTTAGCCCTAAAGCTTCTGAAAACCATACTTTGCCTGGAATCCAGGAATCTCTTTTCGAAAGAATTCACCTCTCCATTTGTATTTGTCATGACAGGCCTCTCTTTCATAAGAAATCTCTGAAATAATTGAGCACTGCAAGAAAATACTGCTTTGTGCTAATTTTTGTGGTTCATATTATGAGAAATGAATGTAGTAGTCAAGGTGCTGTGTTCCTGGGGCACTGTGGCCACAGTGAGCTGCTCTGCCTTGCCTTGCCTGGTAATTCTGACCATATGTTTTACCCTCAAAGCCTCAGGGCCCAAAGAGTTAACAAGGCCCTTTTTCTCGTGTTAGGTTTCCTGTTTAAGGATGGTCTTTTCCTGGGGAGCAGATCATCACCAGCTCATCTCTCCAGAGCTTGGAGTTAGCTCCAAGATCAATTTACAGATTCTCTGTGCCTTAGGCCACATTGGGTTGGGAGTGCTTTGTGGAAGAGGAATGTGAGCGTAGGTGCAGCGCTCACGGGGCTTTTTCTTGGTGTTAATTACACCTTTCCATGGAAGAAAAGCTGTGTTTTGGGATAGACCACCCTGTGACCAGAAGCATCAGCCCAGAGGAGCTGTCAGAGCTCAGCTGCCTTGTGGAATTGGTCTCACAGAAATTTGTAACGGTGCCAAGACAGTTCTGCTGCCTAAAAGTGACTCCACGACTCAAAAGTCGTCTTGAGTGAAGTGACAGCCAAGCAGGGACATCAATCAAAGACTGAAATGCCTGGGAGGTGAAACTGTCTCCCATTCTGCTGGTGAGGGGGAGGCCCTCAGGCTGATTCACCTTTCTTTCCCCAGGATTTCTTCAAGAAATCCATGGCCCCGTTCTGTTAAACCCAGAGATGCTCCAGCCCTGGGCAGGTGAACGGCCTCAAGCAGGGACTGGGTTTGAGTGCAAACCTGAGTGTGCTCAGCAGAAATTAGTCAGACTGCCTAGTAATAATAATAACAACAACAACAAAATAGAAATAAAGTGTGTGTGATCAATCCTCCAGCACATCCTTGGCAGTTCCTGAGTTCGACTTCTGTTTGTTGTGATCAATCACTGGCAGAAACTTTGTCACCAAATGGAGCTGTCACTTCCCAGAGTCAAGATGTGGGAGCAGAGGGGAGGGATGAGGCTGAGCTTTCCCAAGGATGTGTTTTCCTTTGCTCTTGTCTCTGGTTTTGACAGTGGGCTCCTCCAAGAGGCATTAGCCCATGCCAGGGCTGACATTAGGGATTATGCTCATAGGATTTGGTTGAGTCCATTTTCCCATCTGAAACAGGGTCAGAATATTCCTTTTGTATTAAATAACTTGGCATTTAAGGAAGAAAAAACTTCTGTTTGCTACCTGTGAAGCACTGGATATATTTAAGGAAAAATTAATTTATCCTACTTGTAAAAAGTTTATCCTTCAAGCCATTTTTAATTCTTTCAGGGTTTAACCTTACACAGAGTTTCCATGTGTTGTTATCAGCCATCAACAGTAATTTAGTGCAGGAAATTTTCACTGATCAAGCTAAACAGACATCAGTTGTTTTAACAGATTAAAAAAAAAGGGCAAATGTAAATGGTGGAATTAAAATATACAACTTGTCTATTTTTCATGCTCTTGAATATGTTGGTTTAGATCTCTGACTGGCTGAGGACTATGTTAAAAAATAAGTTAGTTGTCTTGAAAATGTAAAGTGACAGTTTAAGTGTTTTGTTTCTGTGCTAATGTGCAATTAGGTCGTTATCCAATAAGCTGATTCATGTAGTTTAACTCAAGACAGCTGTGGAAGGCGGAGAAAACCCTTTGCTGTTGGGGCATGGGGAGAGGGTGTCTAAAAGGATCTGTTTCAGAACTGCCAGGATGGTAATTTTCCCTGTGTAATACAGTAAAGTTAGCAAGATTTATGAAAAACTAAATTCTGCTAAGATCTAAGATCAAATCTATAGAAATCATCCCAAAATATGGGTCTATCTGAATGCCAGCAAGGGTGGAATAATTTTTGATCTATAAATCAACTCTAAGACAGCCCTACAAGGTGGGGCCAACCTAATCACTGAATCCTCTGAAGTGATTTCTTGGTTGGGTGTGTTTTGATTTGGTTAAATTCCTCTCTCTTAGTAGAGGTTTCCTTGATGTCATTAAATATTTCTCGTGTTTATGCACAAACATGAAAATTGTGGATCTCCTCGCGTTAATTTATATCAGACAAAGGAAACTCCGTCATTTTTTGTGTCGGTATTTTGGGGATTATTCACAATATCCTGCTACTGTACCACCAAAACACCTGTGGGCCTCAGTGGTGCTTGATCTTCTCTTGCCAGAGGTTGCACTGGGAATGCAGCTGATGCTCCCCTGCTCCCAGAGCTTTTGGTTTTAGGGAACACCTGTGTGTCTCCCCAGCTCTGCATTCAGCAGAGGGCACTGATCTCGCACTCTGCTGCCTTCTCCCAAACTGGTTTGTCCTCTTCTGCATTGCAGAGCAGCTGGTGGCCACAGAACTCATGGAGAGAGGACCAGAGCCTTGTCCAGCAGTGGCAGGTGGAAATCCAGTGTTGCTTCTTCCCTTGGAAGATGCTTATTTTATTTTATTTTTCACAAATGTTGGGCAGTTGTGCATGAAACTGGTAATTATCCATATTTTCACAAAGGAAAATAGCCAGTAACTTGCCAAAAACCCAAAAAGAGTAGCTGAAATACATCCTGTCCTAGTTCATCCAAGCACTGACAAGCAGGGGTGTGAAGTTCAGGTAAATCTTCAGGGTTTTTAGGATGTTACAATTCTGCCTTGCAGAGCTGCTTTGGACATTCACTGCTGTGTGCTCACAGTGAGGATGCTCAGAGGATTTTATCAGCAGCTGTGCCAGGGAGGAAAAGCTCCTGCACCACGTGGTGCTGTTTCCAAAGGACTTTGTGATCCCACAGCAAAATCTGCTGAAGAAAAAAGAATCAGGAAAAGTCTGCAATGGCTGGTTTGGAATGTGGGATATCACAACCCATTCATTTGCTCCCTCCCAACAAGTCTGCAGTGTGCCGAGGCTGTGGCTCAAGGGTGGCATTATGGGCCTGGCTGGAGCAGAAAATGCACTTGTCTGTGTAATTAAAATGTCCCCAGTTGGATTATATGGGAATCAGAAACTTTCAAGTACATAGCCAGACTCTGACATGGGAATTAGGAAATTATTTCCAAAGCTGTCAGCTCGTTTGGTGGTTTTCCTTTTTTTTCGACAGTAGTTCCTTGTATCTTTGAAACTTTTTTTACTGGGCAAGGCTGAGTTTGGGATATGAAAGGATTTCCAGGGTTTACTTATTCCTTATTTTCTCTGATTTAAAATGATACAGTTCAAACCTGTTTCTTCTTTTTTTTTAATCATCCTTAAACTCACATAGTTCATAGTGAGCACCTTCAAGAAGAAAGGAATTAAAACAGAGTTTCAATTTAATTTGTCTTACAGTGTTCACTCAACACACATGAGAAACCTGCCCAGAGCATCACACCAGGGGCTTTACTTAGGCACATCTGATATTCCAAGGTTTTTGTGTTGGTTTTTGCCTTGGGATTGATGGTCTGTGCTGTGATGAACCAGGGGAAGGCTGCTTGTGTGAGCTCCATGTCCCACGTTCACATAAGCCAGGAAAGGATTTGAGGTTGACCCTTCCTGATGTGTTTAGGAGCTGTGAAGCCACACAGTTAAAGTTTTGGTTTTGGTTTCCATGTCAGCTCCAAAATTTACAGGGTACTAAAGCAAAAGGTTCTTTATGTTCAAAAGCTGTGAAAAATCTTATTAACACATGGAATTAATAGAAAACATTTTTGCCCCAAGCTGAGCTGAACAGAGCTATTTTTCCTCACAGGATTTGCTGAATTACTCCTTGGCTCAGCAGGCTCAAAGGCACTGACAACTTTTTTAAGGAATACTTTAAAACAAGAATGTTCCTTAATTTTTTTTAGCATTTTATCTAAGTTCTCTGCTTTATCAGGTAAGACCTTTATATTCTCTAAATGGTCCATATACCAAATGTTCTGAAAGATGATCCATAGGGTTTTCCCATCTCTTGGACCTTCCTCACTTTCCTGGGGAGAGCTGAATGCTTCAGTTTGTCTGAAACCTTCCTCTTTGCCCAATGCCCTGACAAGGCAGGGATGGGCTGTGCATGCCCTGTGCCTGTTTTGGCTCTGGACAACTTTGGAAAAGTTTTTTTGGAAAAGTTTTTTGCTAAACCCCATCTTCCTCACAAAGAGAACCTGAACAGGGCCGAGTCAGGACTGGTCTCATCTCTCATGCTGATTACTGTGTGCTCCTGGAGGATCCCTGTGATGACCAAATTAGCAGGAAACTCCAAAAGCCATAATCTGTAATATATAATATATAATGTGCTGCTGCCATATGACAGGGCTGGGAGAGGAAATGAAATGAAAATGGGTCAGGAGTGGGAGGCCTGGGCTGAAACAATTCCCTGTGGTGCCAGGGTCCATTTAAGAGGCAAAACAGCAGCACATTACCAAGAGGGTGTAAGAAAGGTTGTTTTCATGGTCCAAACTGAGCAAACTGGCCTTTCCACCACCTCCTCCTCCTCAGCAGTGCTGCATCCTCTGTGTCCTGCCTCCCTGCTGGAAAGCTTTTGCAGGTAGTGAAGTAGAACAGAGATTCTTAAAGGAGAGACTTCTTTATCATCAAAAATAAAATTATAAACATATATAGGATATCTTTGAAACAAACTATTGAAATGTATTTTGGGGGGGGGAGGGGTGTAATTATGGTGCTTGAGTTGATTTATCTGTGTTTGAATCCCATCTGTTTCCTAAACTTCCCACATCCCTTCAGCTCTTTATGTCACATCTGTTTTCAGTGAGGTGCAGGTAACTGTTTCCTTTGTAAACTTATCTACTGAAATAGAAATCTGCAGGTAAGACTTTTCAGAACAGGGTCTAATACAATGAGGATTTGATGTTTGATGGCACAACAAGGTACTGTGGGAATAGAAACGTAACCCTCCTGAAACAGAGACAGATATTTGGGTTGGATAAAATGTTTTCATAGGAAATGCTCCCTTTTTTGAAAGTATTTGCTGCATGATGAGAAAAAAAAATATCTCAGGAAAAGCAACATCCCTGGAAGATCCAATCTGCACAGGAATCTGGTCAGAATTCCGTGTAGCTGTCAATGAGGTCTTCAACACATTCTGAAACTCTCATAACTCCTGAATAAAGGCACTTGGCATTTCAGCCACTGATGTCCTGAATCTCATCCAGTAAAAGAATCCATGGATCCACTTTGATCAGGCCTGTGACAGAGGAAAAGTTTGACTGGAAGACCTTGAGTGTCCAGTGGGAAGAATGTGATTTACTTATAACATGTGTTTAAGGATAAAGAAATCCAAGATGCCACTGCAGAATTAGCTGAAACTTCTCTGTTCTGTGAGATAATACATAGAATCACAGAGAACATGTGGAATTTTGAGCCAGAGGAAGATGATGGACCAGTTGTTTTTTGTTTGGTGCAAGTCATTCAGTTACACCAAGAAGATGCTGCCTCTTGGGGATTTTTTTAGTGAATTTAAGGCTTTAAAGAGTGGAAAAACTCAAGAAGAATTAAAGGCATTTCTGCACAACACAGCCCTTGTCAGGTGAGAAGCTGCAGCATCCAGACACATCTTGAGGTGCTGCAGAACTTCTTGGCTTGGAGCAATAAATTGATCTTTCTCTGATCTCCTTTCACACCCCAGAAAAAGCTGAGTTGTCCCCATTTAACATTTTCTTTGGCTATAACCTTTGCTACTAAAACAAAGCAATCCTGATGAGAAATCCTTCTGGATCCCAGGGATTTTAGCCTTTCCTGTGCTGAAAATAATAAAATTAGAAGCATCTTAAGGTGTCAGGACAAAAACACACAAAGGAACTACCCTGAACTTCACTGCCATAATTTTTCCTGCCTTGGAAAAATTCTGGGATGCTTCAGCACCACAATCATGGGGACAAAGCTTGGGTGGATGTTCAGTGTCTAGAATTATTATTGCTATTTATGGTATCCTACTTTTGGGACTCTTTTCCATATAAAGGAGCTGAGGTGGGAAGACCAAAGTGATAACTTGTGGCTCAGCATGGTCACATTCTGGGTGATGGCTGGGTCAGACTTTCTGTGCCAGCTCTGTTTGGGTAATGAAGGCTCCACATCCTGCACCTGGACAAGGAGAGCAGGGTTTACACCAATAATCTTGGGATCATCGTGTCACCCTCACAAATAACATTTATTTTACTGCCTGACTGGAAAACATTTCCAGTGTTGGTGTTCTGATTCAGTTGCACCACCAGGAAAAGCCTCCCTTGCTCACAGGCTGTGTGAGCTCCTTGGATTCTGCATGTGAAGTTGGGAATTTAATGGACTCTCCTATAGGAAGGAATGCATTAACTACAGGTCAGCAAACTCTGGTTATTGGGTTGTTTCACACCGAGAGCTGTTATTACCCTGTTGCTTTTAAGGTGCCTCTTTAAAGGTAATTATTTAGTCTGTCCAAAGCTGTGTGGAATTCCAGCACAGCCTCTGCTCCCTGGTGTTAATGATGCAGCACAGTCACAGCTCCGTGTTCCCCTTGCTTTGCCCTTGGGACAGCTGGCTCCTAGGGACTGAAGAGTTTCTCTTTTTTCTTTTTCACTTATCAAGGATTGGTATGTGGTTTCCCTGGATTTGTCATTCGCTCAAAATTAATTCAAGAAAGGCTTTTTTTTTTGTTTCATTCCCCTTTAGAATTGAAATTCCAGCGTGTTCTGTAACAAGCATAGAAACTCTGAGCCTGGATCTATTTTTACTCTTTGACACAATCCTATGTATTTTCCCACGATGAGATTTGCAATCAGTGTGGGAATTCATACCGGGCTTGAGCCTGGAATTGTGTAAAATGGTTTTTTTTCTCTTAGGATGGGAAGGGAGAGGACATGTCAGGAGATGGCCTTGTTTGACAGTGAGCTGGGAGGGGACCCCAGTACAGACAAGAATTGGCCTTGCACAACCCCTGACTCTTCTGAAGTGTCTCTGTGGGTCTGCAGGAATGAGGGTGTCCAAAATTTTGGGAGGTCTTGATGCTTTTAGAAAGTTGCTCCTGTGTGACGTGTCCATTACTCATTTGAGCATCTGTGGTGGAATCAACAAGTGAATCCAAATCATGCAACTTCCTCCCACTCACAGGTCATTGGAGGTGTTCTGGCCTTTCAGGCACCAGACTGTTCTTCATAAAACATTCCAAAGACTTGTAGGTACCCAAAAAGGAAAATGAGGAGGGAGGTATTTTCCACCCCATGGATGTGGTATGTAATTACTGGAGGCAGATCCTGATTCTCTGTCTGCGTTGCTCATCCGTGCTGTGTCTAAGAATTCCTTGATATTCAAAGTGCCCCAGCCAAGCCAGGTTTGCATAATGTGATTAAATTAGGAAATGATATTTCATGCCTGGATATTACAGTGTGCACACACACACTTTCATCCTGTGTCGGAGCGTCGCTTGCTCTGCTCTGATACGGCGCACCAGAGGATGTCTGCAAATGGAATTATTTCAGGATAGTTATCCTAAATAACCCCATGTAGGGAAACCTGTATTGTAGCACAAAAGCACCTTACTCTCCTTTATCATAATCCATTTAAATGTGGATTATGCTGATGCAGAACAGGGCGCTCCTACTTTGGAATAATTTTAAATAGGAATAGTTTTTGTGCTTTTGGCTCACGCCCTGCATTATCCAAACTGGCTTTGAAGTGTAAACAAGCCTCTGATGTGTCTGTAGTATTTCCATTCTGCTCCCTGACTCCTCCTTGTTCCTTGGCTCTTCCTTTGGGAAGGTCCAGAGCAAAACCAGACCTGCAGAGCCCGTCATTTAGGTCTTTGCTTTCACAAACCTCATACCAAGGGACGTTTCCAATCCGATTCCCAATTTAAATGCCTCCCTAAGCTTTGAAGGGAATATTTAGATGCAAGTTTCTGACACTGAGCCATCCCCACAGATTATATTAGGACATTAAATGTTTCCTTTCACACTTTCCTGAAACGGAGGTTTGTGTTTCAAACCTCCTGCGGTCTCTTTTGGGACTGTTTGGGGTTTTCCCTCTATTGCCATCAGCCTGTTCTGCACCTCCAGAGAAACCTGTGGGATGCAACTCTGAGAAGGGTCCAATGCAGCTCCTCTGTGAGGAGCAATGATATGCAGGGGAGACAGCAAGGAGGCTCCCTAAAATCACCCTCTTCCATTGTGTCAAAAGCCATTTTTACATCTGTTCCATGAAAAGTCACAGCTTCTTACCTGAGGCACGTAAGACACACTTAAACATCCTTCCTGACAATATCATGGTGTCCTGTCTCTTGGTTTGGTGTTATCTTTCCCTGTTTGTGTTCTTTTATCCCATAGTTTTCCACACTTCTGTCACATCCTGCTCCTGTGCCTTGATCCTGCCTCATGTGGGAGTTGCTCCCACCAGAGTTCCCCATGGATTCACCAGCTGGTGCCACTCAGGACAGAGCAATACAGGACAAGCACACGGATGTCATGCAACACAATCTGGTTTTTGCTTTGTTAATCCTTTTTCTGACCCTTCCCATCGTGTTTATTTCTCAGCTCTGGGAGTACAAAGTGCAGAGTCCTGCTCGTGGCGACGCCACGAACGCAACTCATTTGGAGCTTCGTTGCCTGGAGATCAGTGGGGCTGTTTTATCTTCTGTTTTATCACTGATACCATGAAGTCCTTCTGCAGCTCCTCACAGACAGGTTTAGATTTGACTACCCTGAGTAATTCTGAAACATCAGCAAACTCATTCATCTCCGCTGGCGCCGGCTGGCTTGGCACGAGGGCTGGGGACACCAGCTCCTGTCACCCCCTGAGCTCTCTCTGTGGCAGCACTCAACCCCCAGCCATGAAACTGGAGAATTCCTTCTTAAATCTATGCAATTTTATATCATTTCCATGCAATTTTATATCATTTCCATGTATCTTTTAAGATACAACCACAGAGGCGAAGGATCCTTCTCACAAAGACGATGGAGGTGCTTTCTTCAAATAAAAAGAGGTTTATTAAGAGAATGAGAATGACATTGTAGTGTGGGTGTTGTACATCTATTGCAGCATTAAGAGAAACAACAGCAAGTACAAAATCCTGCAGAACTTCTAGAGTCATCATCATCACAGCCTAGTTTGTCCATGCTACAGTTTGGTGGATCCAAAACTTCATTCCCATTTCTAATGGCAGAAAATCCAAAGATTTTCATCTTTCAAAAGGAAAAAAACCCAACCCAAAACAAACAAACAAAAAAAGGCAAAACAAAAAACCCAACTCAATTTGATATAAATAACTTGCACTGAACATTTTAAAACTTTCAGATTTTAATTACACATAAATAAATATATACAGATTTAGAAGAGTTCCGTTTGGCCTGGTTCAAGTTCTGCTCCTTGTGCTTTTTTTTTTATTATTATTATTATTACTAATTTTAGAAACTTGTGTGCTGTTATCTGTGGATTGTGGAGTTTTATTTAGTCCTGGTTTTAACTTCACCTGCCTTATCCCCAGCTGGGAGGGCAGCAGTCAGGGGGACTCTCCTCAATCCTGCCCTGGGACCTGGGGCTGTGTGCTTGTTCCTCCCTCGTGCCGTGGCTTGGGGCTCCTCAGCCCACGGGAAAATCCACGCTGAGTCTCACTTTGAAGCTGTAAACAAAGCCTGAGCCTGCTTTAAATCCACAGCAGTTCTGCCAGCAGTTTTCCTTGGCCTGGTGTCAGGGCTGGGCTGTGGGTGGGGAAATGGAAAGGTTTCCTGTGTGTTTGCCTCAAAACCAGAAGATAAATCCAGGTAGAGCCAGGGCTCTGTCCCCCTGCCCTCGGCTGCTCCTGCTCTGGGTCTTGCACTGATGAAACTTTTTCTCTTTCCTCTCAGTTTTTCAGTTGGAACAAATTCCTGGAGCACGTCAGGATTTCGCTATGGGTTTTTTTTAAAAAGCAAAATAAAATCAAATTGCACATGACTTGGCTTTCTGCATCCACGTTACAAAAAAAAAAAAAAAGAAAAAAGGCAAAACCTCAAAGCCATCAGCCTGGCTTCTCTCAACCTCACTACGTTCATCAGCACTGTTTTCTTCTTAAATTCTTTAAGTCTGCTTTTTCCCTGTTTCTTTTCTTTGTTTGCTTTACGAGTTGTTCAAACTCAGCAGTTCAGAAAACAGCGCACAGGGTCACCTTTGTCCCCGGAGCCATCGCTGGTGCCTGGGGGATGCTCCCACCGGGGGAGGCAGCGCTGTTATTTCCGATGCTTCCCCTCTTTGTCTGACGCTTTGGAGTCCCCGGTCGTGTGCCCGTTCCCTGTGCTGTTCATGAATATTTTATCCAGCCCCTTGAGGGACTCCACCAGGTAGTTCTGGAAGGCGGTGAGGGCGGCACAGATGGCCGGGCCCCCGAAGCCGTGGGTGATGAGGCTGAAATGAGTCAAACAGCTCTGCACTCCGGGCTCCAGGATGAGCGAGGGGCGGCTGTTCCCCAGCGGAGAGCGGTCCTGGGCTATCAGGTCTGCAAACTCCTTGCAAATTTGCCTGAAAGAGAGAGGTTTGGTCACTATAATGCGTGTGGAGAGCTGCATAGAATCGTAGAACATATGATTGAGTCATGTGATAGAACATGTGATGAGAGTCATAGAATCATAGAACAGTTTGGGTTGGAAGGAACCTGAAAGATCATCCAGTTCCAGCCCCTCTGGTGGACACCAGGCTGCTCAGAACTTCACCCAACCTAGCATTAAACGCTTTCAGGCATGAGGCATCCACAACTTCTCTGGTATATTTTGGGTTTTTTTCCTGAACAGCCACCCCCCCACTGGGAGTTTTTGTCTCCAACCTGGGGAATGCCCCTGAGTGCAGAACTGGAGCCACTGCTGCTGCTCCAGCTTTGAAAGGGCACATGAGGCAGTACCAAAACGCTCCCCAGGGCTGGGTTACCCTCTCCCACGCAGGAGCAAACCCTTCAATCCGTGCAGGATTGAACCCTTCAATCCATTCCCCTGCTGGACACCTTCCTGCAGCGTGAGCCCATCTCTTCCCCACACAAGAGTAAAGTTTGGGGGCTAATGCTGCCCTCCCAGGCTGCAGATACCGAATGCACCAGTGGCTCGTTGCCCTGTGTACTCACTTGGTAGCCAGCAGCATGTTTTTCCTGGTGTGGAGCTCTGTGGGGTCGGAGTGCTGCCGGCACAGGTACTCTGCCGCCGCCTTGGCCGGGAACTCCGTTTCGCAGACGTAGCCGAAATCCCGAGCCAGGTGAATGGCTTCACCTGAGAGCAGGACAGAGAAACATCAGCCCTGTGCCAACACCAGTGTGACTGGGACTGGGAACTAGGAATTTCTGTAGAGCTTCAGCCATCTCACTCTTGGGGCTCAGTTCTGGTGGGACTGGGACCCTTCCCTGTCTCAGTGGCCACCCAAAAGCTCTCCCCACCTTCATCTCTTGCTGCAGAAACACCATTGGGTTTCTTATTCTCATCTGTAAGGCAATTAGTCTGTGTGGGCCAAATAAGCCAGAGCCAGCTCTAAACAGCAGCTGGTTCCTTCCTTTACTACATTTTACAAGAGCATCAAGACAATGCTGGCTTTGGAGCAGGGTGAGGTGTGACTCTGGGCACCTGCTGTAAAAGGAAGAAGAGCAGAGGCATTTCTTACTTGGGAACATCCCCTGCTGCATCTTTCCCTACTTCTTCCCAAATTTCCTGCTTGGCCTCTCCAAACTGAGAAAAGATTGGAAGGGAAACTGGAGGGTCACAGAGTGACTTCAGCCCCGTGGCTGCTGGACAAGGCAGGGCAGGAGGGAGGGGCAGGAGGAAGGGACAGGAAGAAGGGGCAGGAGGAAGGGACAGGAGGAAGGGACAGGAGGAAGGGGCAGGAGGAAGGGACAGGAGGAAGGGGGTCACATCCCCCACAGTGCCTGGGGGCCCTCAGGATGGACGTGCAGGCAGCATATCCATCACCCCGTGGAAATGCCCACCCATTGATGGAATTGATCCATCTCCAGGCGTCCCCGTGGAAATAATCAGAGCTGATGGCAATTGATCATGCCCAACACCCGAAATCCCGGTCGGGCAGGCAGAGCTAATTTGCCTTGCCCCCCTGCTGCTCACACGTATTAGGCCATCCATCCTAACAGCATTAACCCAGATCCCATCCCAGCCTGCCTGGCTCCCAGAGCTCAGTCTGTGGAGCCCCGTTACAGGGAAGTGTCTCTGCTTCCCACATAACAACAGCGCTTTCCAATTCATCTCCTCCTCCAGAGAAAGAGCAAATAAGGTAAACCTAAAGAGCCAGAATTGCAGCTGTTTGTGTGTTAAAAAAACCAGTCAGAAAGGAACAACTGCTGAAAAACTGATAATGGGATAATAAAAAGAGCTGAGTGACCTCATGGTCAGAGCCAGGGCTGGAGCCAGGATTTATTTCTTCCATGAGTGTGTAAGTGGCTGCACCTTTTAATGTTTTTTAAAGACAATTTGGATGCTGGGTTAGAGAGATGTCAGGGGGAAGAGGGCACTTTGGCTTTAGTGTTAAAGACTCATTGAGCCAGATCTTGAGGAGGAGAGGCTGCAGGAGAACGCACAGAGGGCCACGGTGGGTAGGGGGGCAGCAAGAGCCTGGCTGTGGGCAAACCTCCTTCCAAGAGCTTAGGGATGTTTCTGGAGTGGAAATACAGCCCTGCTTCTCCCCTGGGTCCAGGCTAGAGGTGCTTTCATGGAGCACTTGCCCAAGAGAGGTCGAGTGCTTGGTGTATGTGGTGAGAAGTCCCAAGGGAGCTGTTTCTACCTGGTGCTCCCTGGGTTCTCCAGGAACATCCTCCTCATCTGTATGAGTGGCTGTGGGTCAGTGTAAGAAAAAACATTTCATTAGCACTCAAACCCCTCTTTTAAATAATTAGACCTCAGGAAGGCAGAGAGGAGAAAACAAATTAAGCCAAGAGAGCAAATGTTCAGGAAAGAGTGTGTTTGGGGCAGAGGAGCACAAGCCAATTTGGGTGATGGCAGTGCAGCAGCACCTTCCTCTGGGTGGGACATCCCCTGGTTCCATCATGCTTACAAGCAGGAGGAAATTATATCCATCAAACACACATGGCACCACTCCTATTTACTATGAGCTGGGAAGCAGGAACCAAAACATCAGCAGCCACTTGAAATCAAACTGTACATTTCTTCCTTCCTTTCTTTCTTTCCTTCATTCTTTTCTTTCTTTTCTTTTCATGGAAATCAGCCTTTCATTCAGCATGAACCAACTGCCCTGGGTAACAACCTCCGCCTAATGAAGCGGGTCATTTAATTTGCTGGCGACAATGGAGATGATTTTCTATTCAGGATCTGAAGGCAGCTGCCTGCACCACTCGGGCAGGGACACAATGGATTCCTGAGCTCAGAGGGAGGCAGAGCTGTCATTCCATTTGTTTGCATCCCCATGTGCTTTTCTGCCAGGATGCAGAGGCAACATCATCATTTCCATGGTGGAGAGAAGTAGGAGGGGAGGAAACAACTGAGTTAGTCAGGGGCAGCTCACATGTCTGGGCAGGGCTCTGCCTGCCAGGGCAGCACCTTTTCCACAGCTCTGAGTGTGGCTGCTGCACACCTGCAAAACCTCAGCGCAGTTTGACATCTCCTTGGTGTCTCACTCGTTTCCTGGAGGAGGGAAGGACTTGGATATGGGACATTTCCTTCTTACAGGCGATGTGACAGGGACCTGAGCTTGGGATGCTGCCCAAGGGTGGTGTGGACAGAAGCACCTGAGCTGTGCCATGGGTAGGTGGGCACAGGGGGCTGCAGAGCAGCTGGGAAATTCTTGGCAGCTTTGTTCAGGCTTTTTTTTGTGCTTGGTCTCTGTGACCCAACTGTTAAAACCAGCTGAAAGAAATGGGGGATACCCTGAGCTCCAGCCAGAAGGATGCTCACAGTCCTGCTTGGCATCCATGAGGAGCCTTTTCCATGGGCCACCTCTGATCCAACAGAAATGGCTGAGTTTTGGAAAACAGACATGGAAGCATAGAGCTCTAGAATGGTTTGGGTTGGAATATACCTTAAAGATCATGTAGTTCCAACCTGTGCCAGCGGCAGGGCAATCATGCTTGGACATTTTCTATGACATTTGCTGTCTTGGTTTCATTTGAGTTCTGCCTGCTGCCTTCCCAAGAGCCTGCTCATTTAAAAGGACACATCCTTGAATCAGTGTGGAGACTTACACAGGGACATTGCCATGCTCTTTCAGTGGTGACCACTCCATATTTTAAGTCATGGTTTGTGGAAGGCTGGAAATTAAGGGGATGGAAGTTTTGGCACTCCACCCTCCACGGGAGCAGGGAGGGACCCTTACCTTCCACGAGGGATGTGAGCAGGGTGACGTTGGCAGCTTTGCGCCTTCCTGCAGGTAGATTTAGTCCAATTTTCTCTAACCTTTCCCTTAAACACCGACCCCCATTTTTTGATTTGGCTCTGAAAAGAGAAAACAAAGAGGGGAAAATAAATTTCCATGCAATTCACATTAAAACAACCATAATCCTAGCTTAAGCTTCGAGGTTTGAAAAGAAAGAAGAAAAAACAATAAAAATACTATTCCTTAATGTACCACACACCAGAATTTCTCACCTCTTTATCTGAGGTAAGAGCTGGTGCTGAAGACAGATCTTGGGGCAGCTTACCTGCGGAGGACCCCGCCGAGGAGAGAGGCGTTGAGACACTCGGGGGGTGAGAGCCTCCTCTGCACCTCCCCGACGGTCACCTTGTACTTGGAGGTGGAGCTGAGGAGGGAGAGGCGACCGGGCACGGAGCAGAAAACCTCGTTGGGATTCGTGACCCCTCCGATCAGGCCGTCTTTGCTCATGGACAGGGTGGGGATGGTGGTGCCGTTGGCCTTCGAGGGGATGGGCACTGCAGACAAGGAAGAGGGAGAGAAGAGGAGACCATGGCTGAGAGACCCAGACTCTCCAGGCAGCTCTCCAGCCCCTCCCAGACAGCAGCACGGCTGCTGGGCTGTCTCATTAGCTCCTTATTTTCCTCAGTGAGAGAAGCGAGGTGGGGTGGTGAAACTAAACTAAATAAAGGTTAAAGGAAAGGATTCCCACACCTCCCAGCCCAGCTGTAATTAAAGCCAAGGTTTGGGCTGGACTTCTGGAAGACTGAGGGCAGTCTGCAGTGTCACTGGCAGCTGTGACCAGCTGCCCTCCCTGTCCCCTCTGGGTGCTCCGTGGAGATGGGTGGCCAGGCTAAACGTGGCTGGTCCTGCTGGCCAGGATGCCAATCCTCTCCAGGGATTGCAGCTGCAGCCCAGCCCTGTGCCAGCACACGCTGCATCCCACCAGGCAGGATCAACCACCTGAGCCAACACCTCCATTCCCTGCCCCAAACCCGGGAGCTGCTGGGCTGGCCGAGAGCTGTGCTTCCATTATGTGCCCACAGGAACCAGGGGAAAGAGTTTCTTTGCCTTCAGCTCTGGGATTAGCCCCACAAATAGCCACGGCCCTGAACTTTCATCATCCCTGGCTTAAAGGAAGCTTGAGAAGATCAAACCCAATTAATCCAGCACAAACTTCCCTTTGCTTAATGGGCAAAAGTCAATTAACACAAGGTTAGGCAGGCACTGGTAACTGCAGCATCTCGTTGGGCCTACGGCATCACACCAGGGCAAAGGGGCTTGATTTTCCCAAATTTCATTCCATAAGAAACATTCTTAGATGCAATAAAGGTTTATAAGTTAAAACTGTGGGTGAGACTTCTGCCAAATCTCTTTGACTTTTATGCTCTGAAATTAATAACCAATTTAACTCAGGGGGAAAAAAAGCAGGTTTTGAAAGAATCCAAAGATAATTTCAGCTCTGGCATTCTTTGTGCTTCCTCAGGAATGACTGTTCAACAGTCAGATGGTTCCTGTCAGTAATGCAGCAGTGAATGCTGTGGTTTATAAAGGAAATACATGTGCCCAAAATGAAACAGAAGCCCCAGGATTAACCAGGGAGGGTACATGGACCTACGAGGGGGCGCTTACAATCAGCATATTGTAAATCCAGCTCAACAACTCGCTAGCATGGCAATAAAAATCAGCACATGCTACATAAAAATGACTCATGTTTTAAGACTAAGGGATGAATGGAAAGGAGCTGAAGGACATGGAGTTCCTCCCAGCACAAAAGTTGCACGAAGTGAGGGAGCAAAGGGCGAGATGCACCAGTGCCCTGCTGGAGTCGGCAGCTGCAGTCAGTGTTTGCCATGGCTGAGGTTGGTTCAGGGCAGAACAAACACGGGAACACCCCCCTGAGATGTAGGAAACCAGAACTGTTTCCAGGAAGGAGCAACTTCAAAGCTTTCTTCTGCAGTCCCAGAACAGGTTAGGTTAGTCTCTAGGGCATCCCTTAAAATCAGAACTCAGAGCGTGGTTTGCAAACATCCGTGCAGCGCTGCTGAAGAGTGAGGCCCCGCAGGGTCCCAGGCTTGGGTTCTGCTGCAGAAAGGGCCAAACCAGACCTCCCTGGGGAGCAGGTGCTGCTTGTCATAGGGTGTGAAGAGCCGTGTGTAGCTGATCCACTCTGTAGGCTGGGTTAATTTGGACAGAGCTGTGCATGCCTGCCATCATGCCGTGGCTGCGCTCAAGCCGCATGCGTGGCCGGGGAGCTGCGCACACCCGAGGGACAGCAGAGCCATGCAGGGACAGGGCCGTGCCTCACCACACATCCACGGGACACGGCGTCTGGGGAGGAGGCAAACCCAGCTGGTACCAGTGAGATTTGGGTCAGATACAGCTCTGGGTTTGCCAGGCACCCCACAGGCAGTGACAGGGAGGCACCGATGATGTTGATGTGCAGCATGGAGACACAACACCTGGGAAACACGCACTGGAGGTTTTAGGAATGATGCTACTGTCAGAAACAAAGCCCTGGAAAGCTGTGCTCTGGAGCTGACTGCTGTGAAGGGTGAAGCCCAGCAGAGCTGGGTCAGCCCATCTGTGCCACAAGCAAACCAGGCAGGCACCAGCACTGAGCGTGGATTTTGGCATTGCTCCTCTGCCTCGAAGCCTCAGCCAAGGCCACAGCCCCATCACTTTGGGCACGTGCAGGTGTGGGACAGGGCGCCTGTGTCATGTAGAGCTTGTGCCCTCACGGGGCACACGGGATATGAGGGAGGGACGGAGCTGAGCAGGCCCCGGAGTTCTGCAGCAGTGCTTCATCCATTAGACAGCGTTGCCTCAATACAACAAGAATAAACAAAGCCACATTCGCCATTAATCATGAATTATTGTTATTGAGCCTCACCTGCTGCTGTTTGCCTGGTCTGATCTGCAGCTTGTTTGCCCATAAACATGCTGCAGGAGGGAGACAAGCTACCATTAAAGCCTGACAGCTTTGTTTCCTTGGCTTTTGGGGAACCAAAATTGTCTCTTGTCATCTGAGTAAACCAAAAGTCCCCCTCGATCTTCAGTTGCTGCTTTCCTGTTCCCGCAAGCAGCAGGTGATCGGAGCACCTGAGCCAGCCTGCAGACAAGAAGGAAGCATGAGAGCGGTGCCGGCCCCGACAGCCCAACGCCCCGGCGCCGACCCCTGCGCCCTTCCCAGCCCGGCCAGGACCTGTGCCAAGGGCTCATCCCGGCACAGGAGCAGGGACAGGCTCTGCACGGCGAGGTTTGAGGCACTGAACAGCCCCGATGTCAGCGGGGGGCTGCGGTGTCACCTGCAGTGTCACCTGCAGTGTCACTGTGCCCGAGAGAAGGAACAGTCAAGCACAGCAAGGACCTGAGACCCACGTGGGGCTTTGCGGTGGGGATAGAAATGTCACATCGTCACTGCACTCGTCATCCCTCCCTCATCCCTGAGCTCCTGCGGGATCAGCCAGAGGAGACAGCGTTTTTGGCAGGGTAGGACATCACCTTTCCCACAGTGACCCGGCCCTCCCCCAGCTCATCCCCCTGGCAGGAGCTTGGGCAGGCTCGGGTGCCACTCTTGATTGTGCAAACACAGAAACACATCCCAGAGGTGCTCGTGCACACAGGGTCAGAGCAACACGCTACAGAGGCTGATGAGGAAGGTCTGGATGCTGGTGCCCACACAAGTGCCCCTCCAGCCCTGCCTGGAGAGAGGGATGGGGTACCCCTGGGTCACCCCAGCCCAGCCCTGGAAGCTACAAATGGCAATAATAAAGTGGGAGTTTGGGTTGATTCAGCCAAATAAAGGGGAAGAAGGAGATCTCAGACCTTTAACAACTGCTCAGAGCACTCCTGGGGAGGTTCTCTTTGTTATCTGTTCTTATTATTGATCAATTATTATTTATTGATGCTTGATTGCTTCACTCTGTCCTCCTAAAGTTTTTTTTTTTGCTCTTTTCTTAAACTGCCTGGCATTCCTGAGAGGGTTTTCCCCATGGAAGTGTTGTTTATTCAGATTAATCCTGCTACTTCTAAATCACAAATCCAGGTGATCTTGGCTGCAGATTTAAAAAACGAAAGCCCCTGTGAAGCATTTTGACCTGCCCTGGGGATGCTGCAGATGGGCTGGACACAGGTAAGCACTGGCACGGGTCAGAGGGGTCAGATCTGAAAAGGAAAACAGATTTTGGGGTAAGGTTGTGCTGGCAGACCTCAAAGGGTTTCACACGTTGCTGATCCTCAGCCCAGTGCTGGTACAGCACCAGCCACCAAAGCCATCAACTCACTCCTGACTCAAGCCAGCTCCTTAGTGCAGCTGGGGAAAATTGAAGCACACAGCAAGTTAAATGATTTACCACAGCTCAGGTACATGGGCATGATCTGTGTGTGTGCAATTCCTGTCTGTGGGAATGCCTTTCTGAGCAATCCAGGCTTCACCTGTTGCCCAAGTGTTGGAAAGTGCAGTGCTGCAGGCTGCTTACGTACAGCCTCTGTTTTCATGGCTCTGGGTTTTCTGTAGGAAGCTGTGAAATCGAGCTGTTTGTCACCACATCATCTTGGCTCCTGGTGCTGTGGTGATTTGGAGAAGGGCAGCGTGGCAGGAACAGCCATACAGCAGCATCTTGCTGAGTGTGGGAGGGGAAATGATCCTCATTTTTTCTGTACACCTCACAGGAAGAGTTTCCATCAGAGCCAGCCTCTCACTGCAGCCTTGAACCTCACAGGGCCGGTGCCACTTGCAACCTGTTGTATCCCAGGTGTGTGTGAGCAGCAGTGGAGAGACCCAAACTCCCACGTGGGTCGCTTGCCCCCGTGCTTGGAGCAGCTACACGTGACTACATCTTCCCTGCAAACCACAAGGTTTGTGATCTCCCATCAGGGGAGCCTTTTGTGTTGAGTCAGCTCTGGTTTGTCTTTTAAACATACCCTGGTGTAACTGTCAGATGATGAACTCCCACAACTGCATTTGCTGTGGCTCAAAAAACCCTGATGCAGAGAGTGATTTCAAACAAGTCCTGGTGTCCAAAACCACCCAGGGCTCCATCCCTGGACTTCCCTGAGCTGGAGAACACCCTGCCTGCCTGGGGTTATCTCCTTGTGTCTGGCACAGCCAGAGTGGAATTGTGTTATGACACAGGACAAGTCACTATCTCAGTTTGGGCTTGACTGTCTCCAGCAACAAATTGCAGATAATAATATAATAATGTCTGCCTGGGAGGGATGCTGTAATACCCAATTAAAACTCTCCAAGTAATCTCTGGTGAGAGATTTCTCCAGGTGAGAAGTCCTTGGGTGTTGAATGCAGCCAGGAGGAGTTGGTCCAGTGCCTGAGCACAGGATGTGATGATGCCCCTTGGAGCAGACAGGCGATGGAAAGGAATTCCCACGAACCACAGGAGTCCCTAAACCTCCAAGGGTGCTGCGTGCCCATGGGATGGGATGTCACAGCCTTGTCCCCCTGAGGGTTTTTCAGGAGACAGCCGGGAGAAAGATGTGAACACGGCTGAATGGCTTGCTCGGCTGTGAAGCCAGTGGGTGGAATAAGGATGCTCATGCCTTCAAATGTCCCAAAAGAACGCACAAAGTTTCTGCCACTTCTGTTCTGGCTGGCAGAGGTGGGTCCTCTGGCTTTTAAGAGGTAAAAAGAAGGAGCAAAACAAACGCATTCTTCAAAGGTTTTTACGTAGAAAACCTTGGATAATTTCCTGCATTTGCGCAGTGAAATCCAGCACGAACAGATCCGGAGCCCTGCGCCTCTGCTGCCTCATCCTCCCTCTCCCGCATGGTCCGGGCTGAGGATGCTCCATCCCTTCGCTCCTGCATTCTTTCTCCTTCTTCACCTTTGTTCACCAAAGTTTGTGGGTGAAATTACCATTGTGATTCCTGGAAATGGGCACTTTGATATGTAAATATTCGGTGAAAAAGGTACAGCTGCAGCCCGGCTCAGTCTTCGGTGCGGAGATTGCCGGGAGCTGCAGGAGCCGGTGTCCGTGCTCGGGGGCTGGCAGCAAAGCAGCGACTTTTGGGTTTAAGGGAAAAGAACTTTGCCTATAAAAAGAGAAAAATACGAAGTACTGACTCGTTTCCGTAGGAGAAATGTGCTGCCTGCTTGCAGAATGATTTGTAAGCAGGAAAATTTGTGGTACTTGGGAATTGAGTTGCTTATCGTGGTGTTATTTGTTCTGTTCCATTTCCAGCTGGAGCTCGGCGTGCTGTAAGGGGAAAAACAGGTCCAGAGGGAACACGCAAATCTCTGCCCGTCTTACGAGTCTGTTTTCTTCTCCCCCAGATACACTACAGGTAAATTCTCTTCCTCGCTAAGACGGAATCCCTGGATATCGGAGCTTTTATTGCGACATCCCTTTAAAGGTGGGGAGTGTGCTACTGTCGAGGCTGCATTTTAAAGAGAAATCAGTGAATCGCCTTAGGAGACAACCCGGGACAAAGCAATCGCTCATCTTCAGGCACAGCAGCGCTGTCTCCAGCCCCTCACCAAAGCCTCTCAGCCCCCGTCCCTCTCCGGGACCGTGCCCCGGTCGGTTCGGGCATCGCTGCGGGGCAGAGACCTGAGCCGTGCTGCCCGGCGAGGGGACACCTGCACCCTGCACACCTGCCGCAGGTGCCGAGCCCTTGGTTCCATGACTCTGCAGGTGCCCCGGGGTGTTCCCTGGCCGGGGGTCCCGCTGCTCTGACCCGCTCCGGGCCGGCAGCGGGGGAAGCTCGGGCTGATGGATGTTTGTGTGCAGCCCCTGGTAAAAGCGCTGTACAGAGGTGAGGGGTTGCTGTTGTCTTCCGTGAAGAGCTGTCAGTGAGCTCATCTAACCTTCGTTTGAATGTCTCTGATGTAAATTATAAAATGGACATACACATATAAAAAAATATCTGGATGTCGGTGTGAGCCAGGGGCAGCTGCTCCCGCCATCCCTTTAAAAGCTCTTTTTCAGGGAGGAGGTGCTGCAGAGTTCAGCTGCTCCAATTTCCTGGTGTTTCAGCAGCGAGGTATTTATTGATGGTCCAGGGAAGGAGGTCAGAGCCATCAGCTGTATTTCAAACGAGCACTCTGTAATTATCCTCTCTTCCCAGAGGGGATTATACAGGTATTCTCTTTATCTCGAATGCACAACCTGAACCAAGTCCCCGTGTCAAAGAGCCTCTCTAGGAACCACCATCATCGGCCTTTTCAAATGGAAGGATGGAAAGAATCTTGGTTTTATCTGTGGGTTTTCGAGATCGCTGAGTTCTGATAGGGAAATGAATCTCGGACCCTCAGAGGAGAGCAGGGTTACAACTTCAAACTATTCCCATGAGAAAGCTAATCAGGAGAGGTCCCATGCCTATGCAAAACTCCCATATTTAACATTTTGTTTCCCATGCAAATCCATTCATCAGGTTGGGAAAGAAATATGAAGTTGCCATGTGATATTAATTCCATTTTTCATTCTGGTCCTCTGTTTGACCCAGTGAAGTCTCAACCATGCGTCGCTGCAGGTGTCTCCTGGGGAGCTTTGGGGTGGATTGACGGAGCAGGAAGGTTCAGATTCCCCCAAATCCGTGGGTGCAATGGCTTGTTTAAGGATGGTCCCTGCTGAGTACATCGTACTTTGATAGGAATGGCCAGCTGATATAATATTAAAATTTACTCAGCCCCCTGCGCTCCTGTAGGAGTTGGGAAGGGGATTAGAAAATGCTTTGCAATTGATAATTTCAGCTAATGCATTTTTCTGCTTCACCATTTAAGAACGACTCAACCTCAAATATGCTGCTGTTCAGAATAATTTGTCAGTTTTTCGGAAACTGCTCAAAATCAATTTGTGGTGAGTTCCCACACGTTTCCTTTCCATGCTTCATTTCATGGAGTGGATTCTGTTGTCCAGGGAACCCTGATGTTGCAGCCTGAGCAGCAATTGCAGAAACACTTCACTGGAAGGCACCAAACATCAATGATTAAATGTCCCCCTAAACAGTAAAACTCAGGTGTCTGAACCTTTAAAGGGAATGAATGAAAATTATTTTGGGCTTTTGAGTGACAAAGTGTTTGGAGATATTTCCTGCACTGTTGGTTGGAAGCTGCCCCGATGCAGAGACTTCATTGGAGAAGTCAGTTAAGTCTGGAATTTCACATTATTTCCCTCCCCCTTGATTCTAAATTACTTTTTCTAAATCTGCAGTTATCCCCTTCCATATCTACATTAGAAAATTAACCATTTCAATTTCAGTTCAATCGCTGAATAATTATTTTAAAATTCAGTTCAAATTCTGCCCGTATAGAATTCACGTCTCACAGCACAAACCAAGCAGGTTTAGAAACAGGAGGCTGGAGAGCTGGAGGGTTTAATCCAGAGGAATTGGAAACCTACACTGCTCCATGCTGACACCAAGGGAAGTTTCCCATCCCATGTGACCCCTGGCTGTGCTGCAGTGAGTGCCCCCAGCCCCACACACCCCATAACTCTGCCTGCAGCACCAACCATCCCAGTTTACTCCTTTAGCAGCACAAATACTTTGGCACCCATGTCACACTTTGTCTATGAGATCTTTACGTGTTTAAACAGTTTAATCCATTTTGCAATGACATGCACGGGGGATTTTCCCTGTATTCCCTGTAGATGCACCTGAATTTGTGTGGCTGGGATCTCCATAAGCTAAGAGGGGAGGACAAAGCTGTGACATCGTGGTGAGCGGTGGCCGATCGCGTGGAAGCCACTGCCATGCTCCTGTCAGTTTATTAAATCTATTCAGGTTATTGAAGGGCAAAAGACTATTCAGCAAAGATTAGACATGAATAATAATAGAAAAAATTATTCTCTACACAGTGAGCCCGCTGAGCTGGTGGGGTTTCAGTCTAGGTCTGACCACAGCAACGTGAATCTCTCGGAGCTGCCGGCTTGTCCAGGGATTGCTCTGGGGACAGGCACTGCTCACCCACTCTCACAGCAAAAAAGGCTTCTCCTTTTCCTTGCTGGGATGCCCTGGGTTGCTGACACCAGTGTATCAGTGAGACAAACCCTCTGATGATGGTTTTTCAATGGCTGCCCCATCTCTTGCTAACTGGGATCTTGTGCTGGAAACCTCCCTAAGCACCCTTGGTCAGGTCCTCTGCTCGCACCTCTGCAGCTCTGGGATGGTGGCTCTGCTTTCTCCCATGCATGTGGCCACTTTGGGGCTCCCAGGGAGCCCTGGGGACACCACTTGCTCCCTGGGACCTGTCTGACCAGTCCGGAGGGAACAGGGCCTGACCCAATCCCTCTCTCCCTGGCGCCTCGGCACTCTGGTGACTGATGCCAGATAAATGCCTGAGATAGAGGGTGGGGAGACTCAGCCCGGCTGGAATCCCAAGCACGCACCACAGACACTGTGATGGATTTTTAAGCTGTGAAGGTGAACCTGCTCCCAGCTCCCCTCCTCCTGCTCCAAGCCCCAAACTCCTGCTGTGCTGTGCTTTGGGGATGTCTGATTGCAATGGGTACCTTGGGTTTGTTTCTAGCAATTCCCTCTCACTCCCATGTGCTTCTCTGCCCTTTCCCCCAAACCTTCTCACCAAAGGAAAGGCAATACCCAGGCACAGTGGAGCTGGGCTGGGGACAGGCCAGGGAGATGAGAGCTGAGCACGCAGCAGCTCCAAGCATCACATCCAGATTTGCTAATTAGTTCCTCCATTAAGAATTAAAATAAACAAACAAATGGAAGGACAGCAAGAGTGAGTAACTCCCTGGATCATACAGGAAAGGGTGGGATGGTTTAGTGGTTAGAGTGCTAGGCTAAGACTTCAGAGAACCTCATTTAGGCTCTTCAAATAATTAAGAGCGATTGCAAGCTTTTTTTTTCTGAGATCATGTATCTTGGAATATTATTAAACTGGGAGGGATAGTCTGTGTTTGCCTCTGCTCTGCTGCAGGTTTAGTGTGACACTGGGCTGAAGTGACATCGATGGGTCCCTGTGGGTCTTGCCTGTGTCTGTGCTGCCGTGGGTTTGTGTCCTGATGGACCCCAGCGAGGCAGGGAGCTGTGCTGTCACACAAATTAAGATCTTGGCGCCACTTCCTTCACAGGGACAAACACCACAGGTGTCACCTGGCCAAGGCTGTCCTGCTGCCAGTCCACCTGTGGATGAAGTAGCCCCTGTGGGAGCCAGAGTAGTGATGTGATAGTGGCCATCAAACTGCAAAAATACCTAACAGCCCCCAAAATTAAGGGAAAGGTGCTGCAGAGCAAGCCCAACATGCCTGTGCTGCTTGTTCAGTGCTGTCCAGGGAGAAGCTTCATTTGGGGTTCTCCTCCCAGAGCAGAGGTGCTGCAGCTTTGGCTCAAGCCAAAAAACAACCCAAGCTGGCTTTCCTGAACCTACCCTTTAAGACTTGCTCTTTATTTCTAACAAAGGAAAAAATTCATTTAAAAACATCTAATTAAACAGTAAGTCATGACAAGATACATGAAACTTGGAGATAACACATGCCTGGGAGGCACTGGGGAGGTTGAGACAAAGCCCAGCGCCTCCACCAGCACCCGCGTGTGTTATCTCACATGAACACACACCTGGGCTTATCCTGGTGCAATTATAGGACATTAAAAATATAATTTTAATGGAGGAACGGTGATCTGGATGCCGTTCAGAGTAAAAACTTTCTTTCAAGTTTCTCTGTTTGATTATTGGGTGTTCCTGCCACGCCGTGAGCGCGCGAGGGAGAAGCGCCGGGCTCGGAGGTGTGACTGTGTTTTGAGGAACGCTGCTCTATCTCCCGGTGTGTGCGAGGGCTTGTCGAAACTTTAAAGCATTCGTGAGCAGCACTAAGGCAGCAAAATTTCCAGTCAAGACCCGGCTTGTCCCGGGTGAGCCCCTTTTCCTACTCAGGCGAACTGGTGCTGCAGATGAAGCTGCAGAGAGCTGGGAGGGCTCCCCAGCGAGCCCAGCACCCTGAGCTGACTGGAAGCCAAGTACCTCCACCCACGGGCCCAGGACAGTCCTATAAAAGCTGTGTCTTCGCAGCCCCAGGTGTTTTACAGGATGACCTCATTTATTACCTTGCTTGCCACAGGAAATGATGTTTATCTAATCTACCATTCTTTCAGGATTTTTTTTTTTCCCCCTGCCACATCTGGCTTCTTACATTTCTTACAGCTCAATTCCTCCTTGCACCAAAACAAAGGAGAAATGGCACTGCTGCTGTCATGCCAGTGCCCCAGTCCCACCAGTCCCACCAGGCTGAGAAGAAGCTGAGAAGCTTCAAACCCTGGAGCTGGCGTGCCATGGCGAGTGGATCTAAGGATCTCGGTCTTAATCTCCCTCCTCTGCCGCATTCCTTAGTAGTGACAGCTACTTCTTGCAATATTCCTGACTGTGGGCTCTGAGGCACAGCTTTCCGTCTGTCTGTCCAGTATCCAGCCAAACAGGTCCACATTCTTGAGCAGAAACGCTAGCGCTGCCCCTCGGAGCGGCTCGAAAGCCTCGCATGGAAATTGGAACCAGTCACAAACACGAGGGAGGGCGGCAGGACCAGACCCACAAAACTGAGGGACGGTGGCAGCACCAGACCCACAAAACCGAGGGACAGTGGCAGCACCAGACCCACAAGCACAGGGGCAGGATCAGGTCCCACTGCCCCAGCACAGAGGCCGGGGACGCGCTCTGGGTGCCAGTGCGAGCCCACGCTGGTCACACCCTGCTCTGTCTCTACTCCAGGTTGCAAAATGCCACAGCCAAAACTTGTGCCCGCGAGCGGCTGCACCGGCCCCTGTGGCTCACCCAGCTACCTCCTGCCCACGGCCGGCAGGAGCCTGGGCTGCTCCCGCACATCAGAGCGTCCCCAGGTGCCAGGGAAAGAGATTTCTGTTTTTATTTGTAATAAAAAGGCTCTCTCAGAAGCTTTCTGCTGATCCCAAAAGGATGTGAAAGCAATAAAACCCCTCCTTATTTTACAACCAAGCTGTAGGATTTTTTGCTACTGAGCACAACGACCTAACGCTTAATTTCATAACCAGAAGGTCGCACCCTGCACCGGGAGCTCGGGGTTTGCTGAGTCCCCGGTTTTGTCTCTGGAGGGTCTCACAGCCAGACCTCGGTAGCTGACCTGGGCATCTAAACATCAGGGCTGCAGGTGAGTGGAGCAGAAAATTCCTGAGCTGCTGTAGACTAAAGCAGCCAGAGCCCCAACGAAACTTTTTCAGAGCTAATTTTAATGTTTTCCGGTCTAATATATTCCTGGTGTTATATAAATGCTTGGAAGGAAAAGTAAAATTAATAATAATAATAATAATAATAACCCAACCGCAAACAAAACAACAACAAAAGAAAGAAAAAAACCCAATTTCTGAAATAGTTTTGGGGAAAAAAAAGGAGAATGAACAAATGGGGGTACAAGATATTCAGAAATGCTCTGCTGCCCTATCCAAGATTTTATCAATTTAATTCCCGAACGAAATCTATCGCCCCATTTGTCACAACAGCACGGGGGATAAACTCAGCCTCTGTTTTTCAGAGCTATCACATCTCTCCCTGCTCCAAGCGAAATCCCAGCTCACACACCGAACCCCCTCACCGGGGGTTTCCCGGTACCCCGCATCCCCAGGCGCCTCCAGCCCTAAGAATCGCACGGTGACAGCGAACCGCAACCAGTCCCGAGGGCACCGCTGGAAATGACCGCCTGTTTCCAGCCGGGATCTGCCTCCCTGGGCTGCCTCCGCAGATCGGGGTCCCGGGGCGGTCCCCCGAGCCCGTGCTGGGGCGAATCCCCGATTTTTCTCTCCACTTATTTCATTCGGGGTCACCTGCAGCCAAGGGGCCGGAGCGCTGTGTCGGGAAAACTCTCGGAGGGGAGAGGGTGGCAGCTCCCCGCGTCTCCGAGATGCCCACAAAATTCTTGGAATTACATTATCGGCTGGACCCGAGGAAGTTTGTTTTAGAGGGAAAAGGAGGGAAAACAGACACGCAGTCGGGGATGCTCCCACGTAGCGCTCCGAGGCTCGGGGCAGCATCTTCCCCTCTCCAGGACCTGTCCGTGCCGGGGGACACCGGCAGTGACTCCCCTGCCGCGGGGATGGCCCCGAACTCCCGGGATACGGGAGGGGACAGGCTGCGGGGACAGCGCGGGGCTGCGGGCTCGTCCCTCCCGTTCCGAGCTGCTTCTGAGCGGGGACTAAACGCGACTCCAAGGACGGGAGTTAAAAGGGAGATTTGGGGATTTGGGGCAGGTGATTAATATTTTGTTGAACCGGGACAAAAGTATCTCGGCAGCTAATTAGAGATATATCTGTTTCCACACGCGAAGATTTCTATCAGGTTTTCTGTCCGACGGCCATTCCGTCAGGAATTCCAGGATTAATCGGTATTTGGGATCTCGGTGCGATTTAGGACAAAACTGCGCTGTTTTAGGTTTACTCTCGCTCCCTTCAGAGAGGGGTTCCTCGAGCCCTACTGCCCAGCCTCTCCCTCCGGCACTGCTGCCCGGGACCTGCCAGGAGCTGCCTCAGATAGTTTTAGTTTAATTTTATTTTTCCTGGGGTAGAATTCACCCGCGGGGGCCCGGGCTCGGCTCTAGCCCCGCTGGGGCTCCAGAACACAGCTCAAACCTGACAGAACTAGCGGAGTGAGAACGACCACGTTTTATACCTTCTAAAAAATTAAATTAAGCCGAATGTAAAGGAATTTATTCCCCGGGCCGTGTGGAGGGCAGAGGCGTTTGATTCGGGATTCCCGGCTGCAGTTTCCGTAATTCCTCTGATTTCTTTAGAGCTGTACTCGCCCGTTTGGGAGATTCCAGAGGGAAAGGGCAGCGTGGCCATCGGCTCCGGTCCCCGTTCTCCCGATCCCCGGCAGCGGGGCGGGTGACGGAGCGGTGCCGGGACAGAGTTTCCAGGGAGCCCCAGTGAGGCTGCCCAACTCATTCCCTCAAACACGCTCTTGGCTTTGGATTTATCGATTTCTCCAGCAAACTCGGAGCTCCGCGCTCCAAACGCGGGAATAATAATAGAAAAAATTAAAATAATAAAAAGGAAGGCAAAAACAGGGACGAAAAAGATATATTAATATTAATTTTTTTAAAATACCCAAACGACAGCGGGAATGGAAGAACAAGTGTCCGTGAGCACAGGGGCTGCGGTCGAGCTCTTTGAACCATTCCCGCCTTCAGCCAGAGATATTTTAATTTTATTTTTCCTTCCTTTTCTTTTTCTTTCCAAGACTAGAGAATATCCAAGGGCAAAAACCAGGCACTAAACAACGACAAATCCTCCCGATAAGAGACAAAAAATTCTAAGTAATGGCGCTTTTGGAAAAAGGAGGGAGAAAACCCCAACGAACCACTCTAACTCCAACCAAACTTCCAGACAAATATTCCCACTGCGGGCTGTTTCCCGAGCGTTCCGGGGTGCTCCTGCCCGGCCCAAGCCGCGGAGGTACGGTCGGTGCCGGCCCACGCACCCCTCAGCTTCTTGTAACCATTCCTCACTCCCGAATGTTTAATGCAACGCCTCTCCAGCGTTCTTATTAAAGCTCAATTAATGCGGGTCATTAATGTCCCGCTGGCAGCCGCGTGTTCCTAGAACAGCCTTTTCTAGGGAAAGGGGCTGCGGAGCACCGGGAGCGCCGCTCCCCCCCGAAACGAGCGGTGGCAGCTGGGGAAGAACCGCACAATGGGGAGGATTTTCGTGCAGTTACCGGGGATCGGCTACGGCCCGGACCGGCACCGGGACTGCGGGGCCACAGCACCCACCGGCCCACGGTACCGACCCATCCGTTCGTACGGTTAAACGCGTCCTTCCCATCCAATATTTCGGTAAAAAATCGCGGGGAGAAGCCAAGAGCAGTGCTGGAATATTCCATTTTAAGGATCGCCCCGAGCACTGCACTGGACGCTCCCGGGCCCCTCTCCTCGCTCTCGCAATGCCCCGGCGGAAGGTTTAGTACAGAAATATTTTAGGGAGTTAAGCTGCTCTACCCAGCGGTTCTTTGGGATGTGGGGACCGGTCAGCGAGACCCGGGGGTGGAGCGGGACCCCTGCCCGCAGCCCTGCTCCCCGCTCCGGCCCCGGAGGGAAAGGCTGTTCGTCCCCTCCGGTCCCGGAGCAAAACCCCGGTTCTAGAGCGGCAGAGGGGTCTCAGCAGAGCTGGGTTCTGCCGAGATGGGGCTGCGGGACGCTCCCAGCCCCAAGGCCGCGCCACTTTTTGTCTCCGTTAAACGCGTCCTTCCCCTCGGCACCAGTCCCGCCGAACGGGCCCGATCCGCCGCGGTGTGAAGCGGTTCACGGACCGCGCTGCCGGGCTCGGGGCTCCGACCGGGGCACGGAGGGACCGGGAGCACCGGGAGCTGCCGCCGAGCGCCGCCGGGGCATCCCCGGGCTTTCCACGCAAACCGTACGCGGCCGCCGGTGGGGTGAGCCCCGGGGCTCCCCGACAGCAGCGTCCGCCCGTCCGGGGCCTTCAGTACCGGGAGGGAGCGGCGGCCGCGGTGCCGCCCGAGGGAGAGCAGCGGGCCGGGGCCGGGTGGGTGCGCTGGCCCGCCGGGACCCGCCGCTTTCGTTTTAGTCTCGCCGGGGAGCGCAGCGAGCCCTTCCCGACGGGCCGGGGGCAGCCCCGGGGAGGGCGGACGCGGGGGGACCCGACGCTGGAGCGGGGCTCGGTCCGGTGCCGCTTTCCGCTGAGCCGCCGCGCTCTTACCTTTCTTGATCACGGATTGATCGAGCAGGTTCATCCCGCCGTCGTCCACGGCCTGAAAGCACCGAGAAAAGCGCCGTCAGCCGGCTCCTGGCACCGGACAGCGCGGCCGCGGCCCGATCCCCCCGCTGCCCCCGGCCAGAAGGAATTCTGAGGGCACGAGCGAGCCCCAGCAATGGGAATTCCCTGCCCGGTGTTTCTGCTTGTCCGGGGGTACGGACACCGTACGGACTCGTCCCGGCCTGGAGTCCCCGGTCAGGCAGAGGGATCTGACCCCGTCCCCGCGCAACCAACCCACCCCGGGCACCCTCCCGGTGCTCCCGCCGTTCTCCCGTACCTGGATGTCCTCGAGGCCGTGGTGGCCGAGGCCGTGGAGGCCCAGCGGGCCGTCGGCGAGGCCGTGGCCGCCGTCGGGCAGCCCGTGGAGCAGGCGGGGCACGGCGGGGTACTCGCGGCGAGGGTCGAGCCCCAGGGCGCGGTGGGTCTGCGAGAGCAGCCCCGGCTCGTCCTGCCGGCCGCGCTGCGGAGGCCAGGCCGGCTGCTGGTGCTGGTGCAGAGGGCTGAGCGCCGCGTACGGGTCCGCCAGGTGAGGGTAAGCGGGCTCCTGGCCCTGCGGGTAGGGCAGCGGAGGCTGCGGGTACGGCGGGGGGAAGTAGGGCGGCTGGAAGTCGGCGGCGGGCGTGTGGCAGAGCGGCGGCGCCGAGCCGTAGGGCGCCTGGTTGAGCGAGGGCAGCTGCGGCAGGCGGGCCCCGGCCGGCGCCCCGGGCAGCCCCTCGGCGCGGTCCTGCGGCGGCGNGTAGCTGTGCACAAGCATCGGTGCGGGCCCGCGGCAAGCCCCGGGCGGGCCGGGCCCCGGGGGTGCCCCCGTCTCCGCCCCTCTATCCCGCCGGAGCGGCGTCTCCCATCGCCTGCCCGCTCCTCTGCGCCGGCCCCGACTCCA
>VWZP01010707.1:87713-125636 GCA_013396995.1 Dicaeum eximium
CCCCCCGCGGCGCCCCCCCTGCGGCCGCGCCCCGCCTGCCCCTCCAGCCAATCCGCGCGCCGCCTCCGCGCCGCCGGCCAACCGCGTGCCGCCTTGTTGGGCGGTGCCCGAAGCCGCCGCCTCCGCGCGGAACTGTGGGCAAATCACCTGTGGCTGCGCGGCCTCCGCGCCCGCCCCGCCCGGTGCGACCGGGACCGGCGGGAGAGCGAGCGGCGGGACCCGCGGCTCCGCAGCGCTGGTACTGCCCGCACGGCCGGACCCAGCCTCGGTGCCGGCAGGCGGCGGTTCAGCTTCCGGGTGAGCGTGCGCCGCCATGGCCGCGGGGCTGGAGGCCGCGGTGCCCCCGGGCCCGCCGCGCTGGAGCCCCGGCCGTGCCCGGCGCCCGGTGCCCGCCTGAGCTCGCCGAGGAGCCGCTGAGGAGCCGCCGAGCCTCGCCATGCGCCCTTGGTACGTACCTGCCGGCGGCACCGGGCGCTGCCGCCTCCCGCGGGGCCCGGGCCCGGCCCCGGGGGCTCCGTGCTGGGGTCCGGCCGGGCGGGAGCGGGGACCGGGGTCTGGGGAGGCGGAAAGTTCCCTCAAGGACCTGTTGGCTGAGCGGGCTGAGCGTGTTTACATTTCCCCCCGTGAAGTTTTGCTGGCGTGTCTGTTCCTGCTCTGCTGCGGACGGTTGAGTGCAATTCCTGGAGGTGTAACACGCTCCGAGCGCTTGAGGAGCGCTGGTGGGTCTGGCTGTGACAGCATTTCCTTCGGATTCTTCAGAACTGGCAGATTTAACGCCGTTTAGTGCCTAATGAGGCTTTCATTTCTCCCTTAAATAGATACTATTCATTACCTGTGAAATAATTAATATTCTCCTACCGCATTACCCAGAGATAATTTACATTCAATTAGCATATGAGGCTACTAAATAACCTTTGGCATTAGAAAGGCGGAGAAGTTTGGTGATCCCTGCCCTGTAGAGGAAAATAAGAAGTAAAGCAGGGCGTTAGCTGTGCTCTGGTTTCCCTGTTTGTGGCTGGCACCAGCTGCGGTGACATCGCCGGGCAGATGTGCAGGGGTTGTCGGTGCCCGTGTTAATCCTCGTGCTGCTGCCCGGGTGTCCAATCCTCGGGCATATTTGAAACTGGAGTTTCCCAAATGCCTGCTTGGAATCCAGTGGACAGCTACTGTGATATCGGATGGAAAATGGGGTCTGGAGGAGAAAACCACAAGGGAAAGGCTCTCTGCACTCTGCACTGGGAGCTGTGCCACTAGAGATTTCATTTTGGTATCAGACATTGATAGTTCCTTAGCAACAGCTGGACTAATCACAGCTGATAAGACATTCCTTTTCTTCCACAAATGCTGTGTTCACTTTGCACTCTTGGTGGGTCTGTGCAGGAACATTTCAATTGCCACGGGATATTTTGTGTTTCTAGAACCCCGCTGCTGCCCACAAAGGCCATGGAGAAGAGGTTGGAAGCCAAGCCCAGCATCAGTGCCCGGTTCCTGTCACGATACTGCCTGGGAAAAGCTGCGAGGGAGCTGGGAATTCTGCAGCTGTTCTACCTGTGCACTTGCCTGTGTGCCTTGTGCTCCTCTGCAGGTGACTCTTCTGTCCTCTCTGGGACTGTGTGTATGGATTTTTATGGTCTTTATTTATCCCTCCTACTTGTTTAAAATACTCTGAGAGAAAAGTGAAATTATTTGCTGGTTGTTTGTAGGGTTGTTTTTTTATTGGTTTTCTTTTTAATTGATTTTTTAAACTAAAAAACCAAAGACATTGGTTTTTTTAAACCAAACAAAACACCACTCCTAGCAGTTACTTCATGAGCTCTCAAAAGTGTAGCTTGTATCTCAGAGAGAGCTTTTTCTGACCTTAATTTTTGACAAAAGGAACAAGTGATAATTTGGAAAACAATTTAAGGAAAGCAACCTGGAAAAGCAGGAATGTTTTTTAGCCCTAAGAGTTTAACACTCTTCCCAAGAGCCACGTGTCAGAAGTCTTTATTTGCCTACAGGCAATGGTTATGTTTGTTTTTTTTTTTATTTCCTGCTCAAACTTGAGCAACCAACCTTCTGCTCAAGTAAATAACCAAGTCAGTGGCTTGGATGGAAGTTTTCCTCTAATGGATTGTGTGATGTTTGGTTTGGGAAGGGGTTGGTTTGCTTCTTTTCCCAGTTATATGGACATGTTCTCCAGGCAGCTGCAGCATCCCTGTTGTGTTACTGGACCTTCTTGGACAGTTCCCAGTAGCAGATTTGATGAAGCTAATGAGCTGTGTGATCTTAATCAGCTAAATCAGACCCAGGAAAAACATGTTTGTATTCCTGGTCCTAGCAAAGCTTTGTGTGTTTGGATGGTGAGTGTTTCCTTGTCAGCTGGGCTTCCTGTGTGCATTTCCTGGTTTCAGTAATTTCTTGGAAGTTTAGAGGTCCTATGAGACTCCTAGAGGGTGTTCTAGACAGTGTTGGTGTCTTTAAGGGCTGCTCTCCTTGGAAGAATTAAAGCCAGGACTCATAGAATTGTTAAGGTTGGAACAGTGCAGGTCTGAGATCATCAAGTCCGATTAAATGAGTGAAGAATCCATTAAATTAAGTTTTTTGCGTGTGCAGAAATAAATATAATTATATGGACATAGTTACTTTGATGTGGACATTTTTTCCATTGCAGAGTTTTTGTTATTTTGGGCTTGTTTGTGTCACTTAGGCAGTGGAGTTTGTGAAGCTGAGGAGTTATGGCTGCCTAGAATGTGGAGTTACGCAAGGGGCACTGTGTTGACATAACTGACTGACTGACTGTGTGGCAGGTTTAAAAAGTCCACTGAGTCAAGTCTTTAATCATTAATCTGCTATCAGGCAGGATTAACTGCCTGGGCAAGTCTGTAAACCTGAAGTTATTAATAGAAGCTGTTCCTGTGTGTTCCATTCCAGTGCTGCTCAGCAAAGCTGTGAGCTGCATCCCTGGGACAGGAACTCCTGAGTTCCTGGGAAGAGCAGTTTTCTCTACTGATGTGACAAAAACAATATGGAAAAGTGACTAAGCACACCCACTGTGCAGGTGTCTTGTGACTTGTGTGGTGCTGAGCTTAGGAGGGAGCTCATCCTCAGGAATGTTCCTGCTTTCCACAGATAAATTCAAGTGTAGACTCTGTTTTCTCCCAGGGAACATAGAGTTGTCTGAATGTTTGATGCCCACTAAAGGGCATGGAATTTGAAAATGCAAAGTGAAAATCAGTGTGTCTCTGTGGAAAATTCACATCTGGAATGCTGGGCTGGCATGCTGGGAGTTGCCTGTTCACTTCTGTCATTCCTGAGAGTTATCTGAGTTTTAAGCTGTCCATGTACAGCAATTCAGAAGAACATACTGACTAATTTCAAATAAACATGTCCCAAGTGACCATTAGCAGAGTTCTGGAAATGAAATGTAGCCAAAATATTATTCAAATCTTGTTTTAGCAGTGTGTTAAAGGAGAAGCAGAATGCTCTCAGCATGGCAGTGTTGTGTCATGCAGGCTAAGTCATGCTCTGACATGCTGAGGAGATGTTTCTGGGGATCCAGGCTTTACATTTGAGATGAGTAAATATAATACCTGTGTTATGTAGTGATTTGTCACAAGGGATATCTTCCCTGGGAACATTTTTCTTTTAAATGTGCGCCATTCTGTGTGTGCCCCAGTTCTAAGCCTGGTACTAGAAACTGCTGCTGTATTTCACTGCTTCCATATCAAGCCTTAATTTGAGTGGTACGTGTGAGCCAGGCCTGCCACATGAGAGATGGATGAGCAGTGGTGGAGGAGGAGAAGGAGGAAGGATTTTAGGAACGTGGGAAGCAGCACACTTCCCTCATGCACAGGATATATTAGGGACAGTGATTCACCTTTAACAGAAAGGGAATTTTACAGACAAAATGTAAATCTAAGTAGATGAGATCCTGTTGAAATTCACAGGAATGGTGTAATTCTTCAATCTGTTATTGTTTCTCCAAGTCTGGAGAGAGTGTGTGTGCATACACATGGGTTTGGTGTGTACACATGTTCCATATTCTGTTCTAATTCCAGCCCCATCAGGTTGGTGCCAGAAGCTTTCCCTGCCTGTGACTGTGACAGTGGTGCCAGGGTGGCTGTCCAGGCATTTCAGATGTGATGAGGTTGGCTGTTGCCCTGGGCACACAGGTTCCCCGTCTGCTCTCTCTCCAAGGAAGTGCTGTGTGTTGATGAGGTGTGAAGAGGGTGCTGAGGTTTTTACAGGTGCTGATGTCAACTTCTCTTGCTGTTGAACATTTGCAGTTTCTTTTGCACGTTTCATTGCTCGAGTGAGGAGCTTCTCCCTCGGGTTCAGACACCCACAGGGAGCTCTGACCCATGACTTGGTCACTAAACTCAAGTTCATTCTCAATCAGGCTCTTGTAATTTAAATTCAAACTTTATTTTAATGGAGAAAAATGTTTCCCATTTGTGTTGTGTTCAAGAACTCCATTCTTGACAGGGAGGGAGCCAGATCTGGAGCATATTCTCCAGCTGCACAACTCCCAGTCCAGCAACACTGTTTGTAAAGTAATCTTCCAATGACCTATTATTGCTTGGATGCTGAACACAGCACAGTGTAACAGTCCCATAGGTCATTAGGCTATTTTTAGGGAGTCCTTAATCTGCAGAGCTCTGAATTTTGGAAGCCTTTAATCCATTGATCCCTGTAAGCACTCAAAATTTTCATGCTAAGAAAAAAGAATCCATATGCAAAGCAATTGCTGCTTTAATGCAGAGCTGAGACCTGAAGTGACTTGACCCTTAACAAAAATTATGTCAAATATTTGAGGGTTTTTAATGAAAACACTATGGCAGGGTGGGTGGCAAGGCTTTGCCTTGCAGAACCCCTTTCTAGAAGCTGTTAACAACTTCCCAAGTGGAGCAAATTCAGTCAGAATAAGCAACTGGTGTCAAATATTAGCATGGAAGAGTTAAAAATGCCTCTGTACTGTGCAACAAGCCAGTGCCACTGTTTGCAGTGTTTTCCTTCTAGGCAGACTATGGGCAGGGAGGCAAGGCCATAACTGGTTAAAGAACTGGTTAGAGGGATTTTGGGGTTCAGTTTCTGGCTCTGAACTTGCTGTGTGACCTTGGTCCAGCTGCTCAGTGTGGGCATTATGGGCTCCTCTGAAACAGGAACATTTCTCTCTTAATTTCTGCTTCTCCATGCCTGTTGGAAAGGGTGGTGGTGGCTTAGGTAGGAGGAACAGATTGTTCCTTAAAATCTTGTGTAAGTACTGGATAGTGAGGCCAGGTAGAGATTCTGAGAAGTCAGATTTACTTTCCTATATACTCTCTCCTGCATTATTCCTGTACCTCAAATTCATCTCAACAATAGTGATGAGATTTATTATCCACTGCTTTGAAGGACTGAGAATTGCCTGTTTGTCTTCCTCCTCTTTCCCAGATGCAAACTGGAACGGATCTAAATGCAAGCTGGGGAAGATCCTGCTTGGCGGCCGTTTGAGATCGTGGGCAGGTCACCATTTGCAGCTTCTGGAAGGGTTCCATACTCTGAGCTCCTGTCAGACCACTTGCTGCCAGCACCCCACCTGTGATGCCTTTTGGTTCTTGGAAAATATGTGCATCCAGGTGAACTGCACAGTGCCCGGCACGTGTCAGGCCAACAAGACTGGCTTTTCAGATTCTGTTTTGGTGTTTTTAAAGAAATCAAAAAGCACAGAGCACTTGTTAAACTTCCATATGGAAGGTGACATGAAGACTTGGAGTCACAAGTGGTTGGACTGGGACATCCCTGTCCAGAGGAAGAAAAGGCTGCGGAGATCATTCCAGAAGTGGAGGTTGGCAGGTAACAGGGTGCAACTCCTGAGAAGGGATCTGGCAGAGAGCTCCAGAAGCAGCGTCAATGAAACAGAACGCTTGAAGGATCAGGTCCTGAGGCACTTAGTGGCAGACAGAGCTGCTTCTGAGGAAGAAAATCAAAAGCAAGACTTGCTGAAAAATGGACAGAATCCAAGAGAACTGAACCCCAGAAGCCCACTCCCTCCCAAGAGCAATAACAGGTCACAGGATGCCGACGGTGACTTCACCCAGGTGAGTGGTTACTGGGGCTGTCTGGGACAGCTGTGCCCCTCCTCAGCCTGGCTTTAGGTAGATTTTGACTTGGAACTGCCCAAGTGATGGGATACCTTTCCATGTTACCAGTTTTCAGCCTCCTGTCAACAAGGCACAGCCAGCTGTTTGGGATTTTGTTTGGGTTTTGAGGAAGGTCTTTTCCCACCCTTTTTTTAGCTGGGATAAACTGTGTTGAAGTGGGAAGGTGAGGCAGGATGGAGTATATGATAATGCTTATCCTCTGTATAATTACACAGTGTGCTTGCCAGATGAAAAGGAAAAGTGACGTGTCAGTGGGAATTGTCTGGGAGCTGAAAACTGTTACCTGTAAAAGTACCTTTTCAGATCCACACAATAAAATAAGCTGTTTTCATTTAAATGCTGAATCAAGGCAGTTAAATACATTATTTTATAGAGTCATGCATAGAGCTCACGATGTACTTTGATGTCAGTCTGCTCGCTTGAGTTGGCATCTTAATGCCAAATGTTCTCTTTTTTGAAGAGTGCTCCAGTTTCTCAAATCCACCAAAGCTTACCTTGGCAGTGGGTGAATGAAATCAATTTAGTCTACTCCAAATACATACAGTGTTAAGCCAGTACATCTTGATGTTACAGAGAATTTGGCACATTTGAATTGTTAAGTGATGTTTGTATTTTTACATCTGCAAATGGTTTTTTGAGCCTTATCTCAAAAATGCTTGTGCACTCCTGATGGTGAAATATAATTCTACTTTGTTAAACTGTTCCTGAAATAGCTTTTGCCATGTTTCAGGGATTTGGCTTTGTACAAAACTGCCTCTGGTTCTGGAAATGACTGAATTTTTCAAATCTTGTTGCAGGTAGGGCTGTGGCTGCCTGAGCCACCACCCTGGAGCAGGATGTGGCGAGCAGCCAAGGGACGCTGCCGAGAGCTCCTGGGCAGCCAGGGTGACATGTGAAACCAGGCACTAAAACTTGACAAATGTTTGATTTTCCAGAATCCCCCCAGCATTCCAGGCTGACTCGAGCTCAGCTTTCTCTTTCCCCTGCAATGCTGCAGCATTTTTACCCTCCCTGTTCTTTCCTCCTCCTAGCAGTTGAGCTGAGCACGGTGACCCCATTCTCTCAGCTGTCACACATGTGAGGAGATGTTTTTGCAGCCACTCTTAAATGTCTTCTCTTGCTCTTGGGGAGCAGTTTTTACATCTCCCTGCTTGTTCTGTTTGCAGTTTTGCTTTCCAGCTTATCCTGCTATTACTGTCCAATGTGTGTCTAGTAAACTGGTTGCAAATATTAAATTACACTGATTAATCAGCTTCTGAATGTTGCTGAACATGCAGGATTTCCCATCTTTAGGAAGTGCTCCCGTTGTCATTAATGTGCATTGTTGGATGTGTGCTGGGGAAAGGTTTTTATTCTCCTTCGTGGTTTTTGCTAATAAGAAAGTCCATGTCTCTTAATGAAATGCAAGTTCATAAAAATAAAAACATTTTACTAAAATATAGTGGCATGATGGAATTCCTGGCATTTGCATTTTTGAGGTTTAGGATGGAGTTTTTGAGTAGAAGGAAGAATTAAAATATCCACCTGGGTTAATTCCAGGGTTATTGAACCATCCAACTTTACCTGCAAAATGCAAAGCCAGCTCTGCAGCTGTCCTTGCACCTCAAATCCAAGGATACAACATTGGAGGCTGTCTTCTTGGGACATGGCCAGACCTTCCAAGAGGGAGGTATTCCAAGCTGGGGTAGTCGTGGACCAAAATAAAGTTACACCCATGCTGAAATCAGTAGAATTTCTCCTGGACTGCATTTGGCCCAATCCATGGAGCACATGGCTGGGTGTTTAATGCTGTTCTTTAGGAGGGGTTGGAAGATGGGGGCAGTACTGGCTGTTCATACCTGAGAGCATCAAACACCTGAAGTAAGAAAGGACATTTGAAGTCAAAATGCTTTTTTTCCTCTGCCGCTGTTGAGCACTGAATGTGTGGAAGGCAAATCTTTTCCTTTGCTCTTGCAGGCTCAGAGAAAAGGAACATGACAGTTTTGGGAAAACATTGCCTCTATGGGTTTTAATTTTCCTCTTGCAGTTCTGATGGCTCCACAGCCATCTGCAATGGCATTTGCTAATATGCAGTGAGCATTAATTCTGGTTCTTCTGTATCCATGCTGTGGAACCAGGATAAACCACAGTGCATCCTGCTCATCAGCCCTTAGCTAAGGGAGATTGCTACTTTTTCATTAAAGTGAGTGACATTTTCCAGGCACCAGGTTTTTACTGTCTCGTTGTAGAATTCCTTGTCAATTTTAAAATATAACAACACATTTAATAGCCAGTCAGGAGAAGCATTTAAGTGCAGCACTGCTGATGAGCAGGGCTGCTGCAGCACTGCAGCAGCTCTGCAGGCAGACTGGGAAAGGCTGGAGCAGGAGCATTGCAACAGAGCCAGAGAACTCATTCCTGCCCTTACATCAAGCCAGTGTTTGGCTCTTGCTGTCACACTTCCTGCAAGTGCTGGGTGCATTTATCCCCAAGGAACAAGGAAATGTCTCTCTTTACCACCAGCACTAACTCTGTAATGGTTTGTGACATTACCTACATTTTAGTGTCTTAAAAGTCTTCACAGATGTGGCACTTACTGCAGACAGCAAGGACACCATCTAAGCTGAAGAGAGCCCATTTTGTAGATTCACAGCAGGCCTATTTAAATGAAAAAATAAAAGAAAATTCCAGGACAGAGGTATTTTTCTCTCAGGTAACGGGCTCAGTGTGGACTCTGATGCAAAGGGCTGCTCTAGTCCCTCTGACAGACATGGGACTCTCAGACAAGGAGACTGGGTTATTTGTTTCAGGCCAAAGGCATTTAGGGGTTGGAATCAAAATTGTCTGAGGCTCCTGTGTTGACTCAGGCCAATGTGTCACTCCTCTCTATTTTCTAAGCTAATAAGATAGGACAGCTGGCAAACTTCTAGTCTCCTTGTCATTTATCCCCAAGAATGAAATAATCTGTTCTTTGCTTTAAAGAATTCAGAGTTATGGAGCAAAGATAAGAAATGTCTCAGCTTGCAAGCATTAGAGGCATTTCTGACTGTTATGTTGCCCCAGGCAAAGCTTATCTAATTTGAGCTCTCCACAGACATTTGGCTGTCAATTCATCCTGAAGACTTTTGGAAGGAAGAGGATCCCTCTTAACTGTAAAGTGGGTTTTTTTTGGGAATTAAAAGTGAGTCAAGAAAGCATTCAGCTCACTGAAAATATTGCCAAGCAAAGTGGGGACTCTGCTGTGGCCAGCAAGTGAATGTGGATCTCCTGTGTGTTGTTGGTGACTCTTGTTCTTGTGACCCTTCTGAGTTGGTTCTTGAGAAGCAAAAATTGGTTTCCCATAGTGGTAGGAAGTGATGGAAACATTCTGCTCCTGTGCCTTTCCTAAAGAGTCTGTCTCACTTGAGTTCCTGCCTGGCTGTTCCCCTCTTTCTCCTGCCAGCATTTCAAACTTTATCTTCAAGAAGGGGAGTCAGTACCCTTTGCAGTTGTCAGTAGATGGAAGATGATACAGCTTGGGCCATCCAGCTGTCCTGAGGCCATTGAGGAAGAGCAACAAGCCAGATTTTTCCTGCATGGATTCCAAAGAATCCATACTTTTGTTTGAGTAAGCCCATTAGCAAGTGACCAAATAAAGGAAGACAGCTTATGTCTGTAACACTAACAAAGAGTGTTTGATTCTTTGGTACATAAAGCTCAGATGTTAATCAAACAATTGTTTTACATTCTGTGAGCAAAGTGAGCTGAGATATGGTGAGAGGAAATTATTTGCCCAAGGCTGAAACAAAAACCTTGCAGAGAAGCCCTCAGTGCCTTCACTGCTGCTCCTGGCTTTGCTGGTTGTTCAGTGTGGGCAGCAAAGCTTTATTTTTACAACCAACATTTAGTGTTTTCTAAAGCCCAGCCCATTTACTGCCAAGGATGTTGCCCACCATGGTCTGGAGTGTTTTCCCAGTTCCTGTTTCCTGCACTGAATGCCAACAGCATGGTCTAAAAGCTTGAGTGTATTTCCTCCAATATGAGCTTTTAATCACTCCTCAAATGGGGCCAAGTGTGGGAAATTCAGCTCCAAAGCACTTTCTGAGTCAAGGATGGTAAATTACCTCATTTAAAATATTTAGCAGGTGTTCTCAAAATAGAGTTAGCTAAAAAAAAAAAAAAAACATGCTACACACATGGACTTCACAGTGGAGGGTAAATTGTCAGGAGTATGGCCTGGCAGGCTAGGAACTGGAATGGGGCTAAGTAAAAGGAATTTTCTGATGAAAGAAAGGAAATTGTTCCTGCCACTCTGATTATTTTCAATCAAGTGGCTCATCCTGTGTGGATGTGAGCAAACTTTGTGCCCTCCAGCTCCTCTCCCTGGCCCAGCAGCATCTCTTGGGGCAGGCATGCAGGGAGCTGTGTGTGTCAGCTCACCTTGCTTTGAAGACTGATTCCAAAATAAATTTCCTCTTGCTGCAACAATTCAGTTGTTATATAAAAATGCCATTGCAATCTTCCTGCTTCGTGTTGGCCAACTGCATAGGTTCAGGAAAAGGAAATCACAGCCAAAGTAAATGAACCCCAGTTTGTGGCCACTGTCTTTAGGGGCTCTCTTATCCCACCTTTCTGTTCTTTTAGCTGCACTCACTGGAATTTTGAACCTGGATCTTCTCTTTTATTTGCCACATCAACAGCCTTGGTACTTAATGCTGTAGCTAAATCTGGTGTTAACTGGTGTTCATCTGGGGTAGAAATGGCCTGTCTGCTGTGGAGGAAGAACATGGAGAAACACTTCAGAAGAGAGAAGGGAAAGCTGTAAAAATTCCTGCCTCTGGGAAAACAAACCAGGGATTTTTCAGCCTCCCTACCTGTGGGGGAGGAGAAGAGCAACTTAAAACTGCCATTCAGTGTTCAGATCAAACTCAGACAACTTTTTCCTTTACAGATCCACACAGGGACATCTGCACCAGAATCATCAGTGCTGGCTACATTCTCCAGCCCCGTGGCACTGGACTTGACAGCTCCAGGGAAGACTGAGAAGCCTGGGCAGGCTGATGATGCCCATCTTCAGTTTCCCACAGCCAGCCCCATGCTGGTGAAAAGCACAGCAAAGGCTCAGGCAGTGACTTCTGTGCCCAGTGGAGTCCCCACAAATGGCAGTGTCCCTACAGCCCAGAGCAGCACTGCTGTAGCCCCAAGCACTGCTGCCACCACACCAGGTGAGGACTTGCAGGGTTCCAGCAAATGTCACCTGCTCGGGCTTTTTCAAGCCATGGCAGTGTGGAAAAATAGGAGATAATTATGGTATCTTGGAGAAAATACTGAGGCATCTGTGTCAGCACACGTGCTGAAGGATCTCAGTAACTCCTGAGGTCTCGAATGGGACTTGGGTGTCATAAATCTGCATGTGACCATTGCATGTGAGGACAGCTGGGAACTAATGGGGATATCTTAATTCCCAAAGTGAAGGCTGAGACATGATGTGGGGCAGAGTCCTGGGAAGTGTTTTTCCAGTAGCCTTGGCACACAGCTATCCATCAAATCGAGCAGAAATCTTAATGTGTGCTCATAAAGGGTGTAACTGATGATTTTCTGTCCCTGAAGTGTCACTGCACAGTTCAGCTGTGGAGAACAGTGTGCTTGGCTGTTAGCCCATGCTTTGCTTTGCAGCACGATGGTGTTTCTCTTCACACTGGTATTTCCTAAAACAGACTCTTGAAAGTGCATAAAGGCCAAAATGCCCTTTTGGCAGCTCTGTTCCCTCAGGCAGGCTGTCAGCTCTCCCTGCAGGGGTGGCCACGCACAGGGAATGGCGTGTGCAGCTCGTGTGGTGTCTCAGAATTCACTTAATCCACTCTGCTGAAGCATTCACTGCTGAATTTCTTTTGAATTTAGGGTTCCTTTCCCTTACAAGGGAACAAATGGAAAGTGTAAGGGAAACACTGCAGCCAGAGATGGTTTTGGCAGGAAGCTCATTGGCTGCTTGTGCTGACAAGTTAATGTTTTTTCTTTTTTAAGGGCTTACCCCAGCTACAACTGGAAAATACACTTTAAACATTTTCACTGGCTTGTCTGGACAGACTAACATAGCCAGGGCCTCCTGGTTTTGCTAACCAATGCAAAGATGATGTAAAGGGTAGTTTTTCCAAGCTACCAAGTTTTTCCAAGGTTTTTTATCTGTTTGTCTGTTTTGGTTTTTTTTGGTTTTTTAAATATTATTTCTTAATGAGATCTGATTGCTTTTTGCCTTGTAACTCTTTGCAAGTAAAAGACTGATAGAGTATTTGAGAGGGGAAAAAAAGGTGGTTAATTCCACTAGCTGTTAAAATTGGAAGATAGATAAATAATAGATAATAAAGGTGGGAAAATAGCTGAATGTTTAAGGTCCTTTTTTCCCATTTTTTAAACTTGGATATTTTGTGCATACCTCTGAAACATTGTCTTTGACAGGGTCAAACTAAAGAAAGCACATTTTCTATGCATAATTCCCAGGTCCAATAATAAAAAGACAAATATAAAGCAAATGGGAAGGGAAGAGAGAGATGAGGAGGCCAAGAGGTGTTTTTAAGAAATGTGTTTAACTTTCTCATTATCTTAATGCTAATAAAAAGCAGGAAAAAATATGACCCTGGCCATAGTTTTCAAGGTTACCTTGTAGCCTTTAAAAGCAACCTGTCAGTTTATTTGAAATGGAATGGCAAGAAAATACAAATAAAAGGACCAGGTTTGTATCTTCAGCTTCCATACCCAGTGTGGCAGGCTATGCCGGTTTAAAAAAAATTCTCTTAGCCCTCAAGCAGTTTTTCAGAAAAGAAATTCTGTGGATTCTTTATATATTTGTGAAGCTCTGGAATTGCAGTTTGGAAGTAGCAGTGTTTGTCTTGCTGTGCCATGAGCCTGCAGCTGAGTTCTCTGCCAAAAAGCTGTCAAGTAAAACCCTTCCCATCCTGCTGGACCTGGGTGAAGAGACTCCCCTGTGCAGGGCCCAAGGGCCACGTTTCAGCACATATCTGCAAAGAGAGAGGTGACTGAGTAATTTTGGGCTTGTCTGAAAATTGTAAACCCCCATTAGTGCTTTTATATTGACAAGGAGAGCGAAACCTGAAATGGGAGGTCTCTTGAGGAACAGGATGTTTACAAAATACACCATCATTTGTAGCTGGGGTTTATTCCATAAACTGAAACCAAGGTGGATTTTTTTTTTTTCCTGTTCCTCTCCAATTCTGTGTTTGTCCCTTTCAGCTATGAAGGAGCTGGTGGTTTCTGCTGGAGACAGTGTTGAAGTGACTCTGCCAAGGAATGAAGTTCAGCTGAATGCATTTGTGCTTCCTGAGCCACCACCTCGTAAGGCTTCCCTGGGAATTCTGCTAAGGGCTTGGGGTGTGAAAAGGCAAACAGTCATTATGCATGGCATGTCATAAGGGCAGTCTTGAAAGTGTCTTTTTTCAGAGAGCACTTTCTTGGGGAAATTTTTCATACTCAGCTGTTACTTCGTGCTGCCTCTTAGAGAAAATAATAAGACACAAAAAAATGGAAAGTGCTACAAAGCCAGTGGATTTGGGAGCTTATGGGAAGAGATGGGAGAAGAGATGGCACATTTTCAGGGTGGTGTGTGAGGAAGAATTGAATTTTTAGCATCTGTTCTTGATATTTTCTGATAGGAACTGAGCTGTATTAATAAGTGATTGAAATCTGAATTGGGGTGTTTGCCTGCTGAGGAACACATTCTATACACTCTTCATTTAATCATGCAAATTGTTGGCAGGTACTTTTGAAGTTCTTATCTTAACTCTGTCCACTGTGGCAGTGGGAGCTGCAGAGGCAGGTGTGTTCCATGTTGTGTGGCAGCAGGGATTGATTCATTCCTGTTCAAAAATTGGCATTCCTGTGTCTGCAGGATTTGAGGATGTGATAAGGCTTTTCTCTCTTATTATCCTGGAGCTATGATTGTTCCAAAGCTCTTTATTGCCTTGGAGGCTGAAAGATGGGTTTTGATTCCAGAGTAAATGAGTTTAGAAGCACAGATTGTCTCTTTTCCTGGGTATATTCCCAAAAAGCTGCAGCCCAAGCTGTCTCATTTCTCCACAGTGCAGCAGAATGTGCCTTGTAAATGTTTAATACCTTTGCAGTTCTTTAGCATGGCAGAAGGACAGGCTTTGAAAACAAACATCTGGACCTTTTCTTTTTTTTTTTTTTAAAGGAACCACATATTCCTATGAGTGGGAGTTGATTACTCATCCAAAAGACTACAGTGGAGAAATGGCAGGGAAGCACTCCCAGACCCTGAAATTGTCTAAGGTAAAGCTTTGGCTACTTCATATCCTGTTGTGTTAAATGTGGAGTGGAGAAGATGGGGACCACAGCAGCCAGGAAAGATTTGTATGGGATTTCAGGATGAATAAGGAATTGCATGATGGGCAGGCAGCCAACATTCAACTGCAAGCCCTCTTGTGAGGCTCTTAGAAAAAGGAGATTGATCTGGCACGAGGGAAAGAAGAAATCGATTTCAGGAGGTACAAGCTGCCTACAAGCAGTGTGACAAGGCACACAAATGGCACAGCTGAACAGTAACAAGGGGTGGGAATATTCCTGGGACAGTGTGGGAGTCTGCTTAGGTCTTGTACTGCCCACTGGAAGAGGGTCTTGCTGCTTCCATTAACGAGAGCCCTGCAAAACCTCGTGGCATGTCCCTGGCTGCTGCTCTTAGACAAGCCCTAACAGGGAAAGGGTTGCCAGTTCCTGCACGTGGGGATTCTTAACAAGGAAATGACTCTAAGTACTGTGAATGTACAATTCTGTACTTGAGACATTTCTTTGGGCAGCCTGGATTCTACTGCACTCAGAAAAAAATCTACAGGCTTTAGTAAGGATATCATGCAGAGCCAAATCTTTTAAAAGGAGTATGCAGGTCTCTGTCAGGGTCTCAGGCTTTTGGGTATCAAGATTATTACCCAGCATGTGGTCTCTCACCCTCTCATTTTGGCTCAACAGTGAATGGTGAAGAGGTGACTGCCTTGCTCATTCACCTAGAAGGAAGAGAAGAAACACTTGCATTTTTAAAAACACACAAGAAGATATTTTCTTAGATGTAGCCTTTCTCACCTCAAATGCAATCTGCTAGTACAGATTCCTGTAGCCAGACAACCTGAACTAATCTCTGTTATCTCTCTTCTGTTTGCCTTTTGTTGCTGGAAGATAAAGCTTGACTGACAGTCCTGTGGCAGAGAGAAATAAGGGTCTTTGGTTTCTGCATAGCCATTGTAAACTAAAATATCTGTAATACCATTTTGGCCTGGAAACCTTTGCTGTGTATGCAGAGGCTGAAGCACAATTGCCTGGGTGCTCCTGTGCCAAAGCACAGGAACTTGATCTTCCAATAGGTCCTGACAAGGTGCCACCAACCTGTAGGTAAATAATCCTTTGTGTTTGTTTCCAGCTTACTGTTGGCCTGTACGAGTTCAAAGTCGTGGTGGATGGGGAAAATGCACATGGAGAGGGATATGTGAATGTAACAGTGAATCCAAGTGAGTGGTGGGATTTCCTTCACCCATCTCTGACAAGCCAAGGCAGCTTAGATTATTTGGTTTAGTGTGGTGATAATTCATTGTGCTGTGAACTTGCAGCATGTGTGTATATGTATATGTATATATATATATATATGGGTGTCTGTATTAAATAATTTCCTGAGGTGGGAAGCTATTGGTAATAAACAGATATTTTTCTGTAGTGCATCAAGCAAACCACTTGATAAAAGAGCTGTAATCCTGATAAGAAAGTGCTCAGCAAACACCTCACCCTGAAAGGCCACTGCTTCCATAAAAACTAGCTTCAGTCTGACAAAAAGCTTACAGCAGCAGGACCAAAAACTGAAGAGAAGCCAGAGCACTGAAGCTCCTTTGGAGGTTGCTTTCTTTCCTGTCCATAAGGAGTATAATTCCCAACCACAGGCAGGTTAAGTCAAATCTCATTCCTTATTGTAAGTCATGGTTTGCAGATGAGCTGGTGGCAATACAGCATCTTGTGCTGACTGCCTCACTTTTTAGGTGGCCTGTGTAAAGAGGCAACCACAGGTGTCAATAAAACCCCTTCATTTTGCAGTCTTGCAAGACTTCTTGTACAAGCTTTGTGAGCAAAGAAGGGCTCTTGCACTCCTTAAATTAGCAAGAGTGTGTGGCTGGTCTTCTGGGTGCTGTGGCTGATCATTTCCTTATAAGCAGTGACTTTGTAGCTGGCAGCATGCACCAAAGTCCTTCACTTTTCAGAGCAGCAGCCACACTGTGGCAAGAAGCTGTAGGTGCTTGACCCAGGAGGGGACAACTGGTGCAGTGCAGCCTTGCCAGAGTGTGCTGGCTGTTCACCTCCATGCTGTTTGAACCCCCTTTTGGTAGCACTGATTCCCCAGGCTGGTGTAGAACATGCTGGAAGCACAAATCGCTGTTGCTGATAGTTGTGCAGTTCCTTGGCCAGGTCCTTCTGCCTGCAGTGTCATGGTGACAGCTGGGTTCTTGTTGCAGAGCCCCGGGTGAATCAGCCTCCTGTTGCCATCGTGTCCCCACCGTTCCAGGAAATCTCCCTGCCAACCATTTCCACCCTTATCGACGGCAGCAGTGAGTACCTGCAGGTTTAAGAGCAGCATCCAGCAGGGCTGCTTTGTGTTTGGTCCTGGGCTGGCCTCCTGCATAAAGTTTTAGAGAAACAATGACACTGTCAAACACAATTCAGTGAGAAGAATTAGCCTCTCTGGCCAGGAGAGCAGAACACACACTACAGCACCTCTCCGTGTTCCTTTTTGAAGGACACTGGTTGAGCCAATCTCCTAAAAAAGGAAAAGCTCTAGAGGTTGCTGCTTAGAATTAAAAAATAATTACTGTCAGTCAAAATTACTGGGCTTTTGGATAAACTTCAAACATGTAAGTTACTGACACGCCACCTTCAGTGATCCTGCCCTGCACTAGAGCTTTTCAGGAGTTCCTTTAAACAAATTCAGGTTGTCTTAGCCCCAACCAGCACTGATTTGTTACAGTTTGGGTGTCTGAGCATAACAGAGACTCTAAGCTTGGACCAAAAATGCCCACTAAGCCCAGGGCAGAAGTAGGGACTGACCATCTGGAATGTGTGAAGCAGCATTTTCCAACTCCTTGTGTGTGTGTTTTCCTCCATTCCTGAAACAGAGAGCACTGATGATGATAAAATTATCAGCTACCACTGGGAAGAGCTGAAGGGTCCCCTGCGGGAGGAGAGGGTTTCCAGTGACACTCCCATACTGACACTGACCAACCTGGTGCCTGGGAATTACACCTTCAGGTAGGTCACACCCAGGAGAGTCCATCAGTTCTCATCCCTTAAGAGTGAAATCTATGAGATTCCTGAAATGTTAATCTGGTTTAAAAAAAAAAAAGCCAACACAAAACATGGAGAGAACTCCATTTTGTGATGTTCTCTCTCTCCAGTCCTACACTTTCAAGTAGTTTTGGAGCTTTGCACTTCAGGAGAGATAAGCTGTCCTGCTACTTCTTATTCTTGACTTGTAGCCCTGGTTAAGATGATGGCTGGTCTGTCATTTTGTAAAATGTTCTCTTGAAATGTCAAATCTAAACTCTTTGGGTAACAGCTTAGGAAGAAATGCAGTCTTCAAATCCAGTTTTTAAATGCAATGTGTTTGTCTCAGATAAGTGAATGAGGTCTAATGGTTTGATGCATAACCTGGGCAATAGGTGGTAGCTGATTTTACTTTTTTATTTGTCCTGTGTTTTTCCTTTGGACTGTATTTTGGTGTGATGTCCATCACTGCATCAGCAGATCTATTTAAAGTAAAATTAACTGGAGTACCTCTTACTGAATGCTGCTTTCTTGTTAAGCAGCTGGCACATGAACTAATCAGATCCATGTTCAGATCTAGATTTAGCAAAAAGCAGTTGTATTTTGTGCTACCAACCTACCTGAGGGGATGTGCTGTGTCCAGGCCACTTGTGGGTTAGTAATGCACTTCTGTGTTTCACCTTGGAACTGGTTGTTAGATTTCAAGTGAGAGGTGGATGTGACTGTTGAATTCCTTGCATCACTTTGAGGCTGATAATTGGACATTTGGGGGAAGTTTCTATGCAGAAAAGGCTGTATTCAGCTCTGGTCTCCATCACTCTTTGGTGCTTCTTTGTTCCCTCTTCAGTCTAACAGTTGTGGACTCAGATGGTGCCAGCAACTCCACCACTGCCAACCTGACTGTGAAGAAGGCAGTGGATTATCCTCCTGTGGCCAATGCTGGCCCAAACCAGGTGATCACCCTGCCCCAGAACTCCATCACACTCTACGGCAACCAGAGCACGGACGACCACAGCATCGTCAGCTACGAGTGGCTGCTCAGCCCCAACAGCAAAGGGAAGGTGATGGAGATGCAGGTCAGTGCAGGTCTCCAGTGTTCCACCTGCATTGCTCACTAGCTGGGTTTTTATCTATAATCCAAGCAGTTTTAATGGACTGCCAGCAAATGTCTTGTAGAATCCTACAGAGCAAATGTGTGATGATAAAGTGTGTGCTTAAAGTTAAATCCGTGTGAAGCTGGTATTGGTTTGGTGGCTAAGCTGGTGCACCAGCCTCACCAGTGGCATCCTGTTCCTTTCTTGAGCAATGCAGTTTTAAATCCTGCTGAGGAAGGGGGATTGAGAGAGGTGAGAACTTTGGAGCTGAATCTTGGAGTCTAAATTTTGCTGATACTGGCCAGTATCAGTAAATGCTGGAACTTGTTTCTGTGTCATCATTTTTCTTTTAAAGATTATTACTGCAGTCAAATTTATAGAATAAGAAAGTCCACAAATCAGGTTCACAATGTGTGGGATTTGCACAGGGCTCCCCACAGGTTTTACTGGAGTTGGGAACTACTGAATCCCAAAAGGTCTGCTTGTATGGCATTACTCTTGTTATGTCCCACAACAATGTCCTTGTAGTGTGAGGATTGTTTTTAATCCATGAATATCTTTTCTCACAGGGCGTGAGGACACCAGTCTTGCAGCTCTCTGCAATGCAGGAAGGTGATTACACCTACCAGCTCATAGTGACTGATTCTGCTGGGCACCAGTCCACTGCAGAGGTCACTGTGATAGTCCAGCCAGGTAAGCTGCCTTTACCTGTTGCTGCTTCCCTTCCAGGGATTGGAGGTGAGCAGCAATCTGTCAGCAGCCTCTAGATCTTATGGTGACTTTCAGAAAAGCTGCTCTGATTAAGGAACATTCTGGGCTGGTGTATTGCTGATAAATGAGGAAAACAAAGCTTGTAGGAATATTGCCTTTGTAAGCCCTTCTCTTATTTTACACAATGTAACCTAATTGATATTTTCCTACAATAAAGACAGGATTGTATTTCCAAACAGTTGTGTCTGCCCACAGTGCTGGGTCCTGGGACTGGGGCAGGAAAAGTGGAGCAATACTGAGAGAATGAGAGCAAAAATCAGAACTTCTAGTTTTCAGTCTCATTTTATTGCAGGTGTGTGAATGAAATGCTCATTGGAATTCTTAACTGCTTTTAACCTCACTTTATCTGACTACAAGGTAGTGGGCAAGTAATGTACTGGGGATCATGGAGAAAATCTTAATGGTGGTGTTTTAAGCTTCACCTTTATGGTGTATGAGAAATCCTGCATTCTTTTCCAGAGAACAACAAGCCCCCAAAGGCAGATGCTGGTCCAGATAAAGAATTGACTCTTCCTGTGGACAGCACCACTCTAGATGGCAGCAAGAGCTGGGATGACCAGAAGATAGTCTTCTTTCTTTGGGAAAAAACACGGTGTGTGCCACCTTCCATGTTCTTGTGTGTCCAAATCTTTCACTTAAAGCAAGTCACACCCCCACACCTCCCTTGTGTTCAGTCATGGTCACATTGGGCCTGACAAGCTTTACCAGTGAGCTGAATAAGACAAGGATTTATGTTTGATTGGAAAGAAGTGGAGTTTTCTTTGAGCATGAGAAATAGCTTTGCCTTCATCTCTAGGCCTGACTCCTACTCTGAGCCTGGTGTGGCTCAGCTGTGGTTCCATTCACAGCAGTGCAGCTTGGTCTTGGTCTTATGGAGAGACTGACCCTTGTAATCAAACAGCAGCAGGGCCTCCTAACTCGATGCTTTTGCAGTTTGTTTAAATGAGGCAGAGTTCTCTTCTGACTCTAAAGTCTCTGAAATGCTTTAGGGAATTCAAGAAAAAGCCTATGAGCAACTTGCAATAGCTTTTTCTGTTTGCCAATGCAAAGTCTGTGCAAAGCCCTAGAAATGAAGGGCTGTTTTTGCTTTGCATCTTTTTTTTTTTTAATAAAATTGACTCATTGTGCAGTTTGCAAGCCAATTTGCTGAAAGTACCACTATTTGTAAACACCATCTAATTGCTGTTATCAGTGTTCTTCTGGTTTAAAACTAACCAAAACATTAAACTGCCTTTTGTTCTGGATCCTGCACTTACTCTTTAGATTATCTTGCTCTAACTGGAGAACATAACTTTGATTTTTATGATGGACTGTTATTTCCAGGCTCCTGTTTGGAGCGAGGCTGCCTCCTGCGCTCTGTGCAAAGTTTAAACTTATCAAAACCCCTGAAAAAGGTCAAAAACTAACCAAACCCCTTGTGTCTTGGTTAGGGGTCCAGATGGTGTGAAGCTGGAGAATGCCAACAGCAGCATTGCCACTGTCACAGGCCTCCAGGTTGGGACATATGAGTTCACTCTGACAGTGAAAGATGAGAGGAACCTGCAGAGCCAAAGCTCCGTCAACGTAATCGTCAAGGAAGGTACATCCAGGCACGAGCAGAGCTGCTCAGTCACAGGTTATCTCTGAGCAGTTCAGCAAAACTTGTGTTCAGAGACATAATAAAAGTAAGGAATGGAGGGAGACAATGTGCAGAGCACTGAAGTGACCTTGAGGTTTGCCCTTTTCTGGAAGAATGGTATCTTCAGCTTAATCCTGCAGTATTTCCCTTCTCTTCCCTAGGGTTAGACAGGGATTTCTGGAGTACACTGGAGATCTAATGCAGTTATTTTTGATTGGGCATTACAAGATCTTTCTCCAAGTGCTTTCTCTCTGTTCATTTAGAGATAAACAAGCCACCCATTGCAAAGATTGCTGGTAATGTTGTCATCACCTTGCCCACAAGCACAGCAGAGTTGGATGGATCAAAGTCCTCTGATGATAAGGGGATTGTCAGCTACTTGTGGACCCGGGACGAGGGGAGCCCTGCAGCTGGGGTGAGCTTTCTTTTGTAAAGGATCACAAAAATCAGTGCAAGGTAGTGTTGACAGCTCCTGAGGAAATACAAAGCTCATTGTTGGGCTGTTATTCGGTCATATACTGAAATATGATGATACGTGGTGCTACTTTGATCCTTTGTTTCCTCATACTTACTTTGTTCTGCATTCCAGGAAGTCTTAAATAATTCAGACCATCATCCTGTCCTCCTCCTGTCCAATCTGGTAGAAGGGACCTACACATTTCACCTCAGAGTAACAGATGCCAAAGGAGAGAGTGATGTAGAAAGGACCACGGTGGAGGTCAAACCTGGTGAGTCTGGGTTTTGTGCTGTACCACATTTGCCTACAGCCCTCTGGATACAGTATACTGAGATTGAAGTGTGTAATCTAGTCCAGTTTAGAACTGTAAACATGAAAAGTTTTGGGGGATGTGGTTGTGTTTTCCAGTGATTTTTGAGGGCTGACTCTCGCTGCTTCTGTTACCTGTGAAAGTCATACTTGTGTCCCTTCCCACACTGCCACTCTGTAGTTCTGTGTTCAAAGCAGAAACATCTGGGAAATACAGCTAAAAACCTGCCTTGTGCCCAGGCTGCTGCATAGAAACTCTAAAGATCTGTACTATCTACATTCTCTCTAGATCCTAGGAAGAATAACCTGGTGGAGATAATTCTGGATGTGAATGTGAGCCAGCTGACGGAGCGGCAGAAGGGGATGTTCATCCGGCAGATAGGGGTGCTGCTGGGGGTCCTCGACTCAGACATCACCGTGCAAAAGATCCAGCCATACACTGAACAAAGGTGGGATTCATCTGGGAGGGTACAGGGCAAGGAATTGCTTGAGGGGGTTTGGAAAATCAAGGCCTCTTGGAAAGCAGATTGGATCATGGGAACACGTGGAGTTGTTGCTTAACGTTGATATTCCTGCTCGGATCAGAGTTGCCAAGCAGGTCTTGAGTATCTTTCCCCTCTGGAGATGGTGCATTGCCCTTGAAAACTGCTGCTGCTAATGTATTTTCACTCAAACCTGTAAAGTAAGAACAAATATGATTTGTTTTTTGAAAACTGTGGAGGCTGTGTGAAGGGATGTTCTGCAGCTGTGATTTGTAACTGGAGAAGTAATGGGGCTTGGTGCAGGAATTTGCTGAAACACTAACAACACACCAGAGTGTGTAACAGTCCTCCTCACCTTCATGCCAAATTGGTATTTCATACAGTCACAGACTGATTTGGGTTTCTACCTTAAGGGACCTTAAGGCTCATCCAGTTCCAACCACACAGCCACAGGCAGGGACACCTTCCACTAATTCTGCAGTAGCTTTATTGCCTACACAACTGCTTCAACTCAGTGTATGAAAAAATGTTGGAAGCCAATGTAATTTCTGTTTGAAGAGATAGAAAAGCTTGAATGTGATTACTAGTTGACTTACAAAAAACTGCATTTCTCCTAAACACATGGAAGTTGGCAGCTGAGCAGGGCTGTAGGTCAGGGTGATGTTGCCTGGAGAGTGGCAACAAGCTATGAGTGACAATCTTTTGAAATAAGTGCAATATTGCACTTAGTTTTTATTAAAAGAGGAGTCGTTTTAAAGTACCTAAAGCACTGAAGAAGATTTAAGGGACATGCTTAAAGTCCTGCAGCAAGTCAGCAATAAATCTGCTGTTACTTTACACTTCTCTGAGTGCTGTGATGTATCAATTCCTTCATGTCCATGTGGCCTGCTGTAGCAGGAAAATCAGAATTCATTGTCCATGCAAACCTAGAGAGCTGAGAACAGAGGAGCCAGCACTTTCTGTTGTAACAGTAGCTCTCTGTCTCTGCCAGTCGCCCCTGAGTAATGCAAGTAAGGGATTCTTGTCATTAATGCTTCATCTGTTTATATGTTCAAGCAGACAAAAGAGTGGGAAGTGTTATAAAGAGCAGAGATTGTTTCCTGACAGATGGCTTTAAGATCCCATTTTTGCTTCCACTATCAAAGTAACTTGTGCTGTTTTAGAGCTTTTTCCTCTGCCTGTTGGTTTGTTCTTTTTCACATACTCTGAGGGTTTCACTGATAGCCCATTGACTCATAAGCTCACTAGTGATAATAAATCCTAGACATTTATGCATCCTTTTGTGAGTCTAAAGGATTCACAGGGCTCTGCAAGGTGACCAAGCCATGAGGAACAAGTTCTTCTAGCATAAAGTTAATGCAGTAAAAGCTGCAGAATACAGAATCCTTCACACCTGGGTTGTTTTTGGGCTATAGCACTTGGTGCATTCAAACTCAACTCTGTAAAAGACTGTAAGCGTCCACGGTCTGGTGCTGGAGCTCTGTGCTGAGCAGGTAAATGGACCCCCAAGTTCCAGATGTAGTAAAGTCTAAGGATCCCACAGGGAGGAAGGGAGGAAAATATGAAAACAGCAAGACCTTAAAGTTTGGGGATTTGATGCTTAGCATGAGCATGCAAAGATATGCTTGATATGCAAATTCAAGAACAGTGCAGCCCTGGCTTGGAAAACATGAATGGATCAGATATCCTGAAGGGTTTTCTACTGTAGGACCAGGTCTGCCATTACAGCTTTCAAACAGAGCCAGAAGTCTGGTCTTCAGATAAATTTGGGCTTCTGTCCCTCTAATGACAGACTGGAGAGTGTGGCTCTCCACCTGATGTTTGGAGAAGCAGCAGATAATAATTCTTGCCTTTCTTGCAGCACGAAGATGGTGTTCTTTGTGCAGAACCAGCCTCCCCATCAGATCTTCAAAGGACGAGAGGTGGCCTGGACGCTGAAGAACGAACTGAGGAAACAACAGTCAGACTTCCTCATCTTCCGGGCACTGGAGATTAACACAGTCAGTAAGTGAGGGTCTCTTGGGGCAGACTGAACATCTTCTGCCTTCTTTTCAGCTGCCTGACAGAATAAGGGTACTAAAAACACCCATGTGCCCACACACTTCCACTCATTGCAGGAGCTTTCATGTTAGTAAATGGGAAACAGAAAATTAAGTCTATTAGATTATTCACTCATCACTTATTTACCAATTAATTCTGTCTGTTCACTGTTCAACTTCTTATAAATAATTACTTGCAGTGTTGCTGTGAAGGTAAGAGTTCACAAAACCAAAAGCAGATTGATGCTTATGAAACTAAAATACATTGTTAATGGACTACAGCCACCGAAATCAGTGTCATCCTTAAAACAATAAACTGCACATTTTGATAGCTGTGAACCCACTTGTTTCCTGTGCAGCACAAACATCAATCTGCAGGAAATGTTCCCCTTCTATAATTATTTTACATCTTTACATTACACTGCTTTTCTTTTATGAGATCCATCCTGTGAGGATCATTTGCTGATTAGTTAGAGCTTTGAAACTAGAACTGTGTAAAGCACTTATTTTCATTACTTCCTGATCTTACCATTCTGTGGCCTTCAGAAGCCATTTTTCAGTTCTGTTTGGTGCCTCCAAAGGATCTGTTTGTTTCTTGTCCGTCTCACAGGCGGGGTTTGAATTGGAAAATAAAAACTTTGTTTAAAAACATTTACTTGACAAATATGCAAATTCCATAACTTGCGTATCAAAATGAGGATTTATTAGGCAAAATATTGCTGGTGAAGTGGGATGTTTCAGTTTGGCATGAGGCCCAGGTGCTTACATTTGCACTTCTCACCTCTTGTGATTATGAATGAGCTACAGAGGGGCCACACTCAGGTCAGAGCCTGCAGGAGGGGTTGGCTGTACTGAACTATTTTGTCCTATTTTTGCCTCACCTGTGAGTCATTTAGTTCACCTTGCTGGTTTTGGCCCCCAGCCTGTCAGCTGAACTGCTCTGAGCACGGGCGCTGTGACTCCTTCACCAAGCGCTGCGTGTGCGACCCGTTCTGGATGGAGAATTTCCTCAGGGTGCAGCTGGGGGACGGCGAGAGCAACTGCGGTACGTGACCCCCTGGGGTGGGCACCCTGGCAGAGAAACCCCTGTTTGAAACCCAGGCTGGCACAGTGCCAGGCACCTGCTGTCTCCCAGTTGTTCTGATGAGATGCTGACAGCAGGACACAGTCCCTTGTCTCACCTTCTTGACAGGGGAGTGAGTCCCCTTCAGACCCTCCCAGGGAACACTCACTAAGAGTTGAGTCTGTTCTGGGTGTATAAATCACAGCTCTCTTCTGTCATATCTGTACAGAGGCTTTCCTGCCACAGGAAAGCAAATTTTATAAACTAACACACGGTGAAAACTGCCTGGAGAGTCCACACACTGGATCTCGAGCTTCCCAAGGGGATCTGGTGGTGCTGACAGCGGGGAATGCCAGCCTCTAATTCTGTTAAGGGCCAGGCCTTGCCTTTTCTTTCCCAAGAATTGTCCCCTAAAGTGTGCACTGTCAATTGTACATGCCAAAACAAGTTTATCTCTGGGTTTTGTTTGCAGAGTGGAGTGTGCTGTATGTGATCATTGCATCTTTCGTCATCGTGGTTGCCTTGGGAATCTTGTCGTGGATGGTGATCTGCTGCTGCAAGAGGTGAGACTGAGACCAAACCCTGCTGCATCCAGGTTTCACAGCCAAGTGCCTCCAGTAGGAGGTTAAAGATGCAAACCCATTGTCCCAGCAGGTCCTCTGCTGAGCCTTGGAATGTTGGGTTTTCTCAGTGTTTCAGGTTAAATGTTGAAGTCCCAGAACTCTGGGTTATGTTAAGAAGCAAAATTAAGATTAACCTATAAATGTGCAACTGAGCAACATTTTAATGTTTCACTTTGTAATATGAACATAATCCTAAGTAACAAGTGGTTTAGCTTTGAAGATCAGAGTTGTTTTTCCTCTGTCTCTTTTGGATATGAACTGTTTCTTAATTCCTTTTCTCCCCTTTAGACGGAAAGGAAAATCCAAAAGAAAAAGCAAATACAAGATTTTGGATGCAACGGATCAAGAAAGCCTGGAGTTAAAACCAAATCCCAAAGCAGGTAAAACATGAGAGGGAAGAGCTCAGCACATCCAGAGTGCTGACTGAGGACTCTTCCTTGGTGGACTTAAAATCACAGTGCAACAATCATGATGTAGGGACTGACAGAGGGATCTCAGAAGATCTCAGAGCTTGTCTCAGGTCTGTATATGGGGTATTTAGTAAAGTCATCTAATTCTTAGGTTTGAAAATTGGGGCTGAAACTGGCCTGGTCCTGATGTCTCCAGTTGGTACCTCAGAAGTAGGAAATGGATGCATTAAGCTGTGCAGAACAGCCTGACTCAGGAAGCCCAAAATTGGGTTTTGACTGTAACTTCTTCTCTAAAGTTTTCCCCTGGGTTCTGGTAGTTCCCTTCTTGCCAATATGCAATTCTTTGGTCATTCTCTACAGCAAAGCAGGAATTCAGTGGCAGTAAACATTATACAAAACAGATCAACACCTGAAAACAACCTGAAAATACTTGTGTACTGGAAAGATTGAGGTTTATTTCTGCTCTGCTACTCACCTACCACAAACAACTGGTTCATCAACTTATTTATTCTTGCTCTTGTGTGCAGCAGACTGTGAAAACTTCACATTTTAGCTCATCCTGTGGTTTTCCAGTGAGCAGGTGCATTTCAGAGGGAGATCCATGAATTCCTGGCTACAGGTCCATTGGTCCATTCCAGAAAGGCAGGATTTGTCTTCAGTGTTCTTAGCCAGCATTTTCCTGCCTGCATTGCTGTCCTGAGAGTGCTTGTCAGTGCTTTGCAAAGATCAGGGAGTTATTTCAAGCTGGAGTGGTTTTATCTGATACATGAACCAAGCCGTGGTCACCTGCTGACTGACCAGGAAAAGAGGGAAATGTTGGAAAGGATGTGCCAAGTACAGTCTTGCTGAATGCCAGGGAGCTCTGCAGCTCCTGAGTGTGTGTTCCATATCAGACTGTCCTGGTTTTGTTTAGAGAAGGGGATGTGTTAACTGTGCATGGAGAAGAGTCCCTGATCCTTGTTTGCTGGCAGAAAATAACCACTCATCCTGGTATTACCCCATTTAATGGTGTTCCAGCAAAGTGAGCAGTGCCCAGGAGCAGCATGGAGGGCATTGCAGTGACAGACTGATCAGCTGTTCCTCTGAGGAGCAGGCTGTCCCAACTGCTCAAACACAGATACCCTTGCAGGAAGCTCGGGTGTGTTTCCCTCCCTCAGCACCCAACTCTGCTTTAATCTGACCATCTGTCACCTCGGAGCCCACTGTGCAATAAATGTACTAAATGTGCCTCACCATTTGCTCTCTGGTAACTTAACTCATCTTGCTGCTTCTGAGGCTGCCTGCTGACTGAAGTCTTTTTCTCTGCTAGACATTTCCAGGGAGCTTTCTGCTAACAGAGGAAATGTTGCGTTTCTCCATTAAGGAAAAGCTAAATTTAAATATTTCCTCTGCTGACAATATCAGTAAATGTCTGTCTACTGTCCTTGTGCATTAATCTAAATTCATCCTGCTAATTTATCTCTTTTCCTTTGCAGGCAGGAGTAGCAGAGAGGAGAGCAGGGAGAGGGTAGTGAGATGGTAGATGATCTTCCCTCACACACCTTCATATTCTCTCACTCCAGTTGTGAGCTTTCTGAGCATTTTCTAGGCAATGCCCCGAGCAAGGTCAGGGAGACACAGCTCCCACGTGTACACAGCCCCTTCTGGTCACATCATTGCCTTCCTGTCTGCTTGTTGTGCTTTGTGCTGTCTTGGAGTGTTGTTGTGGCCTCTGACGTGCCAGAGTGTCTGAGTCAGGATCACTTTGGCTTCAGCATCAGAGGGAATAAAGATACACAGAGGAAAGTCAGATTCTGCTGCCTCTTAGATATGATCTGAAAAGGAGACTTAGAGGGGATGGAGCAAGGTGAGGTGGTTCATTGGTGTTAAAAACATTTCTAACCTGGGAATGTTTCCCCTTCCAGGTGGCAGACAGAAAGCCCAAGTCCTCAACACGAGCCTGATGCACTCAGAGTCCGAGCTGGACAGTGATGAAGCCATTTTCACGTGGCCTGACCGGGAAAAAGGGAAACTGCTGCGCAGCCAGAACGGCTCCCTGCGCAACGGACAGCTGACCCTCAAACCCAAAAACCAGAGGGAGGAAATCCTATAGCTGCCCTTGGGCAGCCTTGGCCGGAGCTCAGCAGGGAAGGCCAATCCCGTCCTGTCCTACCAGGGCCTTTGGAGGCCACTTGGACTAGGACAACGCTGCTAACTCGTTTCACAAAAAATAACTTTGGTTTTGTGGGTTTCTTTTCATTCTGTTAGAACTGGTTGTACTTGAATTTGAACTTCAAGGGAAATCAAAGGGAGGAAAAGGCAACTGTGAACCCCAGGAGAAGAGTCAGAAAAGGACAGAGCTGGCATCTGGAGAGGGCAGGACAGAACCACTTGGAGCAGCTGTGAATGTGCAGGACCCTCCTAAGCCACCTCAGACTGCAGTGGAAGGAGCACCTCACTTCCAGTGGAGTGGACTTCCAGCTCACTTGCCTTGGAGCTCCTTGGAGAAGGAAGGTCAAGTCCTTGAGCTGTGCTCTGAGCTCCCTTCAGGCTCCTGTAGCCTACCACAGGCTACTTGTTCTGTCCAACAACTTGCTTCTCCTTTACTCCCACCTTCCCTAATGGTTTAAGCACTATTTTAATGTAGACTTGTCCTTTCACATGCACTTGGCTGCTGTTGGAGTGTAGAGGAGGGGGAATGTAAACACTCTGGTCACACTCTGGCAGTTTGCAGGTAGGACAGGGGTTTGTGGCTGCTCTAAATTGCTGTCAGGCCGCTCTCACGGGGAGTGCTGGGGATTTGATGCCTGTTCACGTGTGAAAAGCTGACCTGTGCTTACTGCCCAGGCTGGGAGACACCCTCCTGCAGCAAAGTCCTGCTTGGTACCAGAGCTGGGGGGACACACACCCACCTTTGATAACCTGTGTCCAACATCTGGCTTCATTCCAAAGCTGTGACATGTTCTGTGGCCCCAGCACCTTCTGTTGGTCACCAGGCCGTCCGTGAGGCTGGACATTAACCATATCTCAGTTATGGAACACTATGTACTGTGGTTTTTTGGTTTGGGTTTTTTTTCCCCTTAAAATTTGCACATCCCAGGTGATGGGGATTGGTCTCTGCAGTCTCCAGCTGGCTGCTGCCTCAGGCTGGCAGATCACTGGCCTTGTGCTGCTGTGGCTGCTGAGCCCTGTGTGCTCCTATCACAGTGGGAAGGGCACACGTGGTGTCCTTTGTGGTGGAAAAGGGAACTCGGGGTATCTGAGGGCAGTGGGCAGTGCCAGCAGCACATGGCACAGTGTGTCACTGTGTCCCTGCTCAGGCAGGGGGTCCTTTCCCATTCCCACTCCCTTATCTCACTGTGCTGCTGTCATGAGTTTCACCCTGTCCTCGGGCAGAACTCAGCCTCGTGCTGGCATGAAGGATGCCACTGCTTCTCTGGGGATGGGTGGGCAGTTCATTGCCTTTCTTTGTGTTTAATTTAAAAACTGGAAACTGGTTTTGTTGGCTTTTTTTTTTTCCTTCTTATTGAGCTATGAAAGCCAAAAGGCTTTAAGTTCCTCAGTTGTATTTATATTGCTGCACTACTGATTTGTGTTGAGCTAGATGAAAATTAAACACTATTGAACGTGAGGGGATGTTCCCTCACTGAATGTAGTCGTGGCTGCTGCTGAGTTTATTTTTTGGGCAATCAGCTGTTCCTTCAGGCCCAGCACCAGAGCCTGCAGCTCTCCCAGTGCTGAGGCCTCGGCATTTGCTGGTGTCACAGCACAGGCCACCCTCTGCCTGGGCTGTCTGGCACGCAGCTGGGGCTTGGCTCAGGCTCCCCCTTCCTGGAGGCTCCTGCACCCGCTGCCCCCAGGGTTCCTTCCCTCCAAACCCACCCAGGACCACGCATGGGGAGGGCAGGGGGCACAGCCCAGCGTTGGCTGTCCCATGGCCACACACTTCACTCTTGGGTGACACCACCCTCTGTGTCCCTTCATTTGGGTGCAAGTGAACAAACTGTGGAAATAGAAGGGTTTGGAGCTGCAGGGATTGACCAGGTGTGGTCCTGGGGCTGCACCTGGGAGCACTTTGTGCTGGCAGAGGGGAGCTGTTGGGCTGTGCCTGGTTCTGGTCACTGGGGCTTGTGCTTTTTGAGCCCCTGGCTCCTGCCCATCCCAGGGAGGGCCCCCAGCAGCAGATGGGGCTCAGCTGTTGGGCACTGACTGCTGCAGGGGTCAGTGCCCTTCTCACAGACACGGGGTGGGCTTTCCAGTGAGCCTGGCTGCTTGGTACAGGAGAGGAGATTACAATCCTCCAACACCTTTGTTCAGCTGCAGTTGTTTCCTTCAGCCCTGTGTTTCCCTGTGGGGTTACAGCCCTTCAGTGGGGGTGCTGTACTGAGGGGCTGCACCCCCGCCCAAGGTTGGGCTTTGGGGAAGGCTTTGGCCTTTTTCTCTGTGCCCAGTGCTTGTAGTCACTTGTGATCTCCCAGTGCAGGTTTGTGACAGCACAGCACAAGCTCATTGGATTCCTGGCTCCCATTGGTATTCCCTGGCTGTGCAGCCTCTTTCCCCTCCACGTGCTAACCCTCAGTGCCACCAAGCCTTCAGGAATGGGGACAGGCTCTGCACCCCAGCTTTGGGGGGCACAAAGAAGTGTGGGGCTGACAGAGGTGAGGAGACCCCCCAAGCTGAAGGTGGGAATTTCTGGCCCGAAGTGGGAGCAGATGGGCTGTCTGCTGAAGTGCCCCAGGAGGACAGCCCTCCTCAGGTGTGTGCACAGGGCCTCCCTGGGCTTTTGGAATCCCTTTCCCCTCTCTCCTCCTCCTCCAGCATCACTAATTTTGCTGCTGGTTTGTTACCCAAGCGCCGTGAGCATGACCTTGCTCAGGAAGGTTTCTGCATTGCTATGCTTTATGATTTCACAATTAGACACTGGCTACAAGTTGCCCACGTGTGGAAGTTAAAGGCTGGGACATCTGTCAGATGAACCAGCACCTTCACTCAGTTTTGTTTCCTTTAACATATTCAAGGGCTGGTGAAGATGTTTGTGGCAAATTCTAGTTTTGAAATAGTTTGCTCTTAAATCTTTTCCTCATCCCAATTCGTAGCTGGGGGTGCCCAACCTGTCTGAACTTTGGTTAATGATGTTTGGGGATTCCAGTGTTACTTGGGTCAAGACTAAAAGTGGTTTGTTTGGTTTTTTTTAACAAAATATTTCTTGCAAATAGGAAGATGTTTGCCTTCTTCCTCCAGTTTCAGCTGTGGGACAGTTCTCACCAAAGACTTGATCTCACAGGAAAGTGAAATAGCAGCTGCCCCACACCTGGACAGCAGCAGCTGCTCATGCAGTGGAGGATCATTTATTAATTAGTGAAGTCCTTGATGACTGTGGCCACCCAGCTCTCGCTGGGGCTGGCTGTGTGGGGAACACACTTCAGCACCACGGCAGCCAGGAGGGACCCAGTGGCACTCTGGACGCAGATTTTTTTGGAAAGGGGAGGAGATTCACCTTCAGAGTTGCCCTTCTGTCCATGCACAGTTCACGTGGTCCCTGGGGTGGGCTGGAGCCTCTGAGTTCACTTCCCTCAATGTCACCTAAGGACAGAGGAAGCCAAATCTGCTGAGCTCCCCAGCTCCGGGCTCGGCTTGGTGGGTGGGGAGAACTTGCAGCAGCCCCGGGGCAGCACCAGAAGAGGAGAATGGCGTTTCTCACTGCCTTGAGGGCAAAGAGCTGCTCCTGCCTCCAGCAGTTTTTGGGGTGTATCAGTAAATCACATCCCATGGGAGGACCAGCGCCTGGGCTGAGCCTCAGAGCAGCCCCAGGCTCGAAGTCTGAAATGGGTTTTATTGCTGGAATTTCACAGCTCAAGAAACTGAGGCAGTTGTGACGTGGCCAAGGCAGCAGCTCGAGGGCTGTGCCCAGCCCGGCTGTCGCGGTGCTTTGGTGGCTCAGCAGCCCGGGGAAGCCCCGCGGTCCCTCGGGTGCCGGGATTTGGCCGCAGGCACCGCGGCCGAGGCCGTGACCGAGCCGGGGAGATCGGGGTTGCAGTCTCTGCTACACCGCTTGTGCCTCCCTAAGCAGCACCCGTGTCTACGAAGAGTTTAAAAAAACCCAAAAGGCTCTTTCTGGAGCCAGAGGAGCAGGGGTTTTTCCTCTCTTTGTACTCATCGTGCTGCATGTGCTGTCCTTGCTCCGACCGTGTGGATTTGGCTCTGCTCCCCAGCGCCTTCCTGTCATTAGGATTCCCTGGATTGCTGCTGCTTTCCTTCTTCCAGCCGGGCTCTCCCTGTCCTCGGCACTGACGGGAGCTCCCGCACCTCGCCCGGCTCTGCACACTTACAGTAACGATGCGCTCCGTGAATTATCCCTGCGCCGAGGGTGTGGGCACACTGCAGGGGTGCTGGGGACACTTTGTGGCACCGCGGGCACCCCGCAGCGCCCCCGGCTGCGGGAGATGCCCCCGACGGTGCTCCAGAGCCGGGCAGGAGCGTTGGGCACGGCCCTGAGAGAGATCGGGATTTGCAGGGGCTCAGATGGAGAACGGACCCTGTGCCGGCTGTGTCCAGTGGGAACTGGTGGCCCCACCACAGCCCCACCTGCTCCCGGCCACCAGCACCCCTCACGTCCCTCCTGACCGGGCACAGACCCAGCGTCACTCCCCGGGTCGCTGCTGGCCCAGGGGGGGTTGTTACAGGAATTTGCTGGCTCGGGGCAGGAGTTTGCAGAGCATCCCCGCTCCTGCTGCTCCTCCCGCTGAGGCAGAGCCCCGAGGGGCACCGGGGGCGATGCGGGGGCTGCGCTGGAGCCCCGCGAGCACCGCCACCCTCCGTCCATCCCTCCGTCCGCCCGTCGGTCCACGCGGGGCCCCGTGCACAGAGTGAGTCCTTCTTTCCATTGTTCAAACAATCTCTTTTCCACACGCGGTGCCAAAGGCTCCCCGCTCGCTCCCGCACGCGCCAGTATATTTAGCTGCCTCCAAGCCTCTACCTTTCCTTATATAGGAGAGGCCAAACGAACTTCTCACTCTCATTATTAATCGCTTGAGAGGAGCTCTTAGGAGGCTGCCAAAAATAGCAGGCAAACAGAGCGCACCCGGAGTGGGGAGGGTGTCGTGGCAGGCAGGGAGCCGCCAGGACCTCCGCGGGAGGGATGCCACGCTGCTGGTCCTGGATTTTCCCCTCGGGAACCCCACTGAGGCGTCTCCCAGCATCCTGTCCCGGGCAGGGGGTCCCCTTTGCCCTGCCAGCTCTCCGCAGGTAGGACCGGCGGGGCCCCGGGTGGGCAGAACAGCCCTGTACCCCCGGACTTGGCTGGGGGTGCTGCAACAGCCACCCCGTGCGTGTTGGGGACACCCCAAGCGGGTGGCCAGAGGCAACCCAGGAATCCCCATCCCCACGGCGTCCCCTGGCCATGGGGATCTCCTGTGGCTGAGGTGCTGACACATTTTACCCTTCTGTGCACTCCGCGAGCTCCGTTTTGCCCTCGAGCTGCCCTGGGCTGCTGCTGGGCCCGGTGGTGTGTGCCGGCTCCCCCCACGACACGGCTTTGGGACCCTTGCCGGGCACCCGGGGGACGTGGGGCAGGTGGCAGAGCTGGCCACGTGCTGGTGGCAGCCCTGGCTGTCTCTGTCCGGGAGGGAGAGGGTTTCTCAGCAGAGATCACCCACGCAGCATCCCCAGAATTGGGCACGTGTGCCGGGACACCGAGAGCAGGACGGGGTGAGCTTCAGGGTGCCCAGCGAGCGAGGGGTCTTCAGTGACACCCGTAGATATCGCATCCCAGGCAGGGTCTGCCTTAAATCCCTCCCTCCTCCCTCCCTCCCTCCTTGGCGAGGAACTTCTCCCGCTGAACTGGAGGATGCTGCAAGCTCCTGCGGACGAGCCGGAGGAGTCCTGTGGCAAAGTCAAGGCGAGCAGGGAAGCAGCGTGCTCGTGCCGGGTGTCACCGCAGCTCGCTGCCACCAGCCCAGCCTGCTGCGGCCGGTGTCACCTCCAGGACCGTGAGTGGCCTTGCGGGCGGGAGCTGCGGGGTCTGCGGGGGGCAGCGGGGCTTTCCCCGTTTCCCTGCCTCCAAGGTTTAACCTTCAGCGAGCCCGGCCGGTGCTGAGCCCGCCGGGGCCGCGGCTGCTCCTGCTGCGGCTCGGCGGGGGCGGGGAGGGGACACCCTGCGGAGGGGGTCACCGCAGCCCCCCCTGCTCGGGGCCAGCCCGGGGGGAGGCGGAGGAGTGGGGGTAGCAGCAAGTCTCTGTGTGGCTGGGGGACGATGGGGTCCCCCCGGCAGGTCCCGGCTGCAGAGGAGTCCTGCGTGGTGAGTGCTCGGGCTCTGCGGGCAGCACCCGGCCCTTCTCCCTCCGGGTGTCCCCCTGCACCGGGGCCGGTCACCCCCTCCCCAGGAAGCCGAGGTGCCCTGCACCACGCAAAGTGGGGACACACGACGTCTGTGGGATTGGGTGGGAAGGGAAACCCAACTTCTAGGCACCTCGGCATCGCATCTGGGACACGCACGGAGGGAAGTGCTGACCACCAGGGCCGGGTGCAGCAGGGTCATGAGCCCACCGCCCCGACACGCGCAGTGCCGCGGGCCAAGGGACGGCAGGATGGGAGCCGGGGCGCTCCCCCAGGCACCCTGTGCCAGCGCTCCCCTTGCACCCACCTCTCTCCTCCTTGCTGGGCCTCTCGGCATTTTATAAGTCAGTCAGCAGCTGCTGCAGTGAGTTTGCCGGGGATGGATGAGCCGGGGGAAGCCGGCTGGGGGAAAACTTGGAAAGGCCCCTGCGGGGCAGCGGCTGCAGAGCTCGGCCAGGGACGCGGCGCTGGCGGAGCCGGGGAAAAAAAAAAGACTCTTCCTTTTATAGCCAAGCTGGGGTTGTTGGGTGCCTGCGGGCGAGTGGGTGCCGCTACGGCCGGCCCCGACAGCCCCCCGGCTCCTCCGCCTCCCCCTACAAAGCCGCCTGGTGCCCACAAACCACCCTGCCCGGGCACGGAGCTGCTCTGGGGCAGGTGGAGAACACGGAGGGCTGCCCTGGCCGGGCACTCACAGCCGCTCTGCGGGCATGGAGAATTCGTGGAAGAGGGACTGCCCCAGACCACAGCTCCCTGGTGGGTTTCGGCTCGGGGTCTACAGCTGCCAAAGGCAGCGCTGGGGCTGGGGAGGGCTCAGGGATGCCTTCGGTGGTGGGGGCACGCCCAGGGCTGCAGAAGGGTTGGTGGGGATGACCGGGAATGTCTGGGCACAGAGAGGGCAGCGGGGTAGAGCCGGTCTGTGGAACAGGGCAGGGGCAAGGAGGGGTGATTGGAACAGGCAGGGAGGGCCCGGGCTGGAGCTGGGGGACACGAGGTGCTCCGGATGCAGCAAGCGTCCTGTGGAGCTGGGTGCAGCCCTCCAAGGTCACTGGGAGAGCCTGGCCGAGGGCTGTAGGAACCGTGCCGTGGGATGGGGCTGCGTGGGCCAGTCGGGCTGGGGTAGCTCTAATAGCCAGTCCTGGGAGGCTGCCCAAGGTCACCCGAGGTGACTGGAACGGACTCGGCTGCGATGTGACAGCCCTGGCTTTACGGTTTCAGGGTGGGTGCAGCCACGAGCTTTTGGCTCCCTCTGATCCCTGACAGTGCTGGCAGTCCCTGGGACCCCGGCACTACTCCAGCAAATCCTCAGGGCAGCCTTGCACTGCACTGCAGGCCCGGCAGAGCCCCAGGGGTGCAGTGGGTGCATCTCTGCAGCCCCGGGCTCAGGACCCCCACTCTGTTTGATCAGGGGTGGGACAGGGGTGCTGGTCCTGCCAGACACGCTGTGCCCCACTGCTCCTGCTGTGCTGGGGACGTGTCTTGGCTCCTGGGAGCCGTGTCTGGGATCCTGAGGGGCGGGTCCCTGGGGGACAGGAGCCATGCAGGAGCTCCTGGGGTGCTGGCAGAGCACTGGGGGGAGCACGGCTGTGTCATGCTGTGCATCACAGCAGTGCTTGGTGTCTTGGGGGGCCACGGAGCAGTGACTGCTGCCTGTGGGTGCTGTGAGCAGGGCTGGTGACGTGAGGCTGTACTTGCACCCAGGGGCTCCTTGCAGGCACGTGTGGCCACAGCTCCTGGTGCTGAGTCACGGCCACACCGTGTCCAGCCGGCCCCTCCTGCCCACAGCCAGAGCCCCACACACCCCTCGCTCCCCAGTCCTGAGAAGGAGACAGCCCTGGGAACACAGGAACGCTCCCTGTTCCTGCCATTGTCCTGTTCCAGCTGGAGATTAGGGCTGGGAAAGTCACTGAAGTCAAGGGGTGTCCCCTCTGTCACTCTGCCATGGCCAAGCTGTGCTGGGGACGGGAAGCCCCTCACAATCCCCTTAGAGTCTCTGAGCACTCAGGTGAATCCCTCCTCCCATGGGCAAAGGCACCCCCAGCCTTCCCTATCCAGAGCTGCTGCGTGGGGAGGGGGTAGGAAGGGCCCGGAGTCCTGTGTCCTTCTCCTGGCCCTGCAAACGAGATGGACAGGGGCAGGGGGGTGTGGGAGGTGGGTGCCCCCCTACACTGGCTCCATGTGCACCAGCCTGAACCGTTGCCCAGGCACAGGGACAGATATGGGGATGTGGAGTTTGGGGGTCAGGAGGGTGCAGGGGGCAGGGGAGCGAGTTGGTGCATCCCAACCCAGTGCAGCAGCAGCAGCAGCAGCAGGGGGCAACCCCTGCCAAACCAAGAGCCAGGGCCGAGGGGGATTCCCCTTTAGAAGTGGCTCCAAGCACAGCACCCACCTCTGCCATCCATCCGTGCTGCCCGTGTGGCGTCACGGGATGAGGCTTTTGGCTGTGCCCCCATCTGGTCTCAGGTGCAGCTCCACAGGTGCCCCAAAGCCCAAACCACTGAGCCTCAGCTGCATCCTGGAGCATCCCATCACCACCAAAGGACAGCCAAAATCCCCCAGAACACCAGCCTGAGCACCGTCCAGCCGCCGAGGGGCTCTGGGTCCGAGGCACACACGGGTTGGCCGTGGCTCCAAACACAAGGAGCTCCGGGGTGGCTGCTGGCACAGGGGCCACATGGGCAGTGCCTCCAGCTGGGCTGCACCGGGCAGAGCTGAGGATGGGACTGGGGGTGGGCAGGAGGTGCTCCCACAGCCCCTGCCCAGGCTCGGGTGTCACCGTGGCTGCTGGCTCCTTCCAGGGGCTCACTGGAGCTGAGGACACGGCTGGCAGAGGGACAGCCCAGCTCCCACCCCGCTCCCTCCCAACCCGACATACTTCTTCATATGCCCATATGGAGCCGGCTGGCGATATGGAATGTTAAGAAGTATGTATTTTTGGGCTGGGACCCCCACGCTGGGAGCCACCATCACCAGCAGCTTCCAGACGGCGCCTCCGGAGAGACGATGCGTCCCTGGGGCTGGTAAAAAGGAACCAGATCAACTTGCAACTGGATTTGGTCCCCTTCAACCAGCTGCAGCGGCGCATGAGCCACGGCACCCGCTGCCCCTCACCGCCGCCGAGCTGCCCTGAGCGGGCTCGGGCTGAGGAGTGGCTGCAGGGAGAGGGAGAATCGGGGGTGCAGAGAGGGGCTCTGGCTGTTTTTGGGGCGGCCGGGTGGGGAGGAGGCAGGCAGAGCGCTTCAGCCCTGCTCTCCAGACTGCTCTGGGTGCTCCTTAGAGCCGGGGAGTTTGAGCAGTCCCAAACCTGGTGGGGAAAGGCCCCGTGAAGCCACAGGAGGC
>VWZP01010709.1:0-10578 GCA_013396995.1 Dicaeum eximium
GGGGACGGGGATGGGGGACCGGGCCCTACGTGCGGCATCAAGCGCCCCCCGTCCTATAGGACCCCTCCAAGCTGGGGGCGTGGGGAAAATTTGTGCCTCTGGATGAGACCTGACACCAGGAGCAGTGGGCGTGGGGCATCCCAGCTGTGTCCCGAGTTGGTAACATCTCTGCCAGCATCTCTTTGCTCCTGCCCTGCCCTTGGGGTGTCCGTGCCCCGCATTATCCCAGGGTGCTCACGACCCCCTCTGCCCGTGCCTGCACCATCGGGGGCACAGGGAGGGCCGAGCCGGTGGGGGCAGAGGCTCAGGCGTGGGTCTGCAGCCCTGGCTCCTTTCACAAACCTCTCCCCCTGCCTCAGTTTCCCTGTTCCGATGGAGAGTGAGGCTCATTTATCCCAGCTGTGCACAGGGCAGGATCCCCAGGTTGCACGGGAGGAGATCCAGAGGGTTTCCTGGAGGGACTGTGGCCTTATCAACCCCACGGGCCACTGGGGCGCTGTCCAGTCTCAGCTCCCAGCCAGGTGATCTGTGGGGCCGGAGGGACTCTATTCCCGCTGACTGCGCTGTCTCTCCGTCGCAGGCGCGTGGCAGAACGGCAGTGAGCCCCTAGACCATGCCCCACACAATGACATGGTGGCTCCCGGTGCTGGCCCTGCACGTGGTCCTGCTGTCCCCGCGGGCGGGCGCGTGCCCCGCGCGCTGCGAGTGCGCCCCGCAGCTGCGCTCGGTGCTGTGCCACCGCAAGCGCCTCACCGCCATCCCCGAGGGCATCCCCACCGAGACCAGGGTCCTGGAGCTCAACAAGAACCGCATCCGCTGCCTCAACCCCGGGGACCTGTCCCCGTACCCGCTGCTGGAGGAGCTGGATTTCAGCGAGAACATCATCTCCAATGTGGAGCCCGGCGCCTTCAGCAACCTGTTCAACCTGCAGACCCTGCGGCTGCGGGGGAACCAGCTCAAGCTCATCCCCCCGGGGGTCTTCACCAAGCTGACCAACCTGACCCTGCTGGACATCAGCGAGAACAAGCTCGTCATCCTGCTGGACTACATGTTCCAGGACCTGCGCAACCTGAAGAGCCTGGAGGTGGGTGACAATGACCTGGTGTACATCTCCCAGCGCGCCTTCTCAGGGCTGCTGGGGTTGGAGCAGCTGACCATTGAGAAGTGCAACCTGACCTCCATCTCGGCCGAGTCGCTGTCCTACCTCCAGAACCTGGAGGTGCTGCGGCTCCGCCACCTCAGCATCTCTGCACTGGAGGACCAGAACTTCAAGAAGCTCTATAATCTCCTGCAGCTGGAGATCGACAACTGGCCACTGCTGGAGGAGGTGTCCCCCACCAGTTTCCAGGGCCTGAACCTCACCTCGCTCTCCATCACCTACACCAACATCACAGCCGTGCCCGCCGCTGCCTTGAGGAACTTGGTGTACCTGCGGTACCTCAACCTGTCCTACAACCCCATTAGCACTGTGCTGAAGGGCTCCTTTAAAGACCTCATCCGGCTCCAGGAGCTCCACATCGTGGGTGCTCTCCTGGTGTCCGTGGAGCCGCAGGCTTTCTCCGGCCTGAGACAGATCCGGCTGCTCAACCTGTCCAGCAACTTCCTGTCCACGCTGGAGGAGAGCACCTTCCACTCGGTCAACACGCTGGAGACGCTGAGGGTGGACAGGAACCCCCTGGCCTGCGACTGCCGGCTCCTCTGGATCCTGCAGCGGCGGAAAACGCTCAACTTCGACGGGCAGCAGCCCATGTGCTCCTCGCCGCCCGAAATCCAGGGCAACGCCCTGCGCGACTTCCCGGACTCGGTGCTCTTCGAGTACTTCACGTGCCAGAAGCCCAAGATCCGGGATCGGAAGCTGCAGCACGTGACGGCGCGGGAGGGGCAGTCCGTGTCCTTCCTGTGCCGCGCCGACGGGGAGCCCGACCCCTCCATCGCCTGGGTGTCCCCCCAGCACCGCATGATCACCACCCGCAGCACGGGGCGGGCCACGGTGCTGCCTGGGGGCACCCTGGAGATCCGCTTCGCCCAGGTGCAGGACAGCGGCACCTACATCTGCATCGCCAGCAACGCCGGCGGCAACGACACCTACTTCGCCACGCTGACGGTCAAGGGGCGCCCGGCCGACGGCGCCCACCACGCCAACCGGACTTTGTACCTCAGCGACTTCAACGACACCTTCCACAACGACACCCAGGTCTTCTTGAAGTTCACCTTGGACCTCAAGACCATCCTGGTCTCCACGGCCATGGGCTGCATCACCTTCCTGGGCGTGGTGCTCTTCTGCTTCCTCCTGCTCTTCGTCTGGAGCCGCGGCCGGGGGCAGCACAAGAACAACTTCTCCGTGGAATATTCCTTCCGCAAGGTGGACGGTCCCACCACCACCACCGGCCAAGGAGGGGCCAGGAAGTTCAACATGAAGATGATCTGAGCCTCTCCCAGAGGAGAATGTTTTTCTCTTCAGAAAGTTTTCTGCGGCCCAGCCCCAGGCACGGCCACGGAAGGACAGGGCTGGGAGGGCTGTGGGAGCACTGGCCATGTCCCGGAGCTGGCAGTGTGACCCTGCTGTGCTGGGACATGGCTGGAGACAGAGGTGCCACAGGCCAGCAGGGTCAGAACTGTGGGGACCTCAGGGTCGGGGAGGGATGACCCCGATGTTCTGGCCCTGTGGAGAGCCCTCAGGGCTCAGGGGCCATCCCAGGGGCTCCTGATGTAGCGAGGTTTTTGCTACCAACTATGCATTTCTTGAGCCAAAAGATCAGCGGTGTTTGGGCCTGGGAGAAAAATGCTTCCTGTTTTCCCCCCACCCTTTCCCTTTTTTTGTAAGGGACTCTTCAGAAAACTTTCCTGGTAGTTGTTTGTGGTTCTTTTCTTGTTGTTGGTGGGGGTTTTGGTCTCCAGATTTTTTTTTTTTTTTAAATGAATTTCCAAGAGAAATGTCTTCCGGGGCAATGTGGGACTGGGGAGGTTGTGCCAAGCTGGGGGCGTCCCCCAGCCCGCTGGCAAAGACAGACCTCCCCCTCCCAGGCAAGGATGTGCCTTGAGAGCTTTTCATCCATGGATTTAAGATCCAGCATCTGCCAGTGTGGGTGCCCGGGGACGCTTCTGCACAAGCAATAATAACCCTCCAGGGCCAGGCTCTGAGGAGGTGTCAGCAAGAAACAAAAAAAAGGGAAAAAAAGGCAAAATGAGGCCAAGATCCTTAAAATCAGGAAGGGCAACCCCAGGGCAGTGCAAGGTTCTCCGTCTCTGCATCCGCCCAAGGGGGGTTGGGATTCCTACGGGTTCAAAAGGCACTTTTGGGTTCATTTTCTTTGAGTTGCAAAGTCAAAATCTGCAGGAGAGCAGGACCTGGCTCATCCTGTGCAGGGAGGCTCTACGGCCCAGGGAAGAAGAGGAGAGAAAAGGTGGGAACAAGCAGTCCAGGAGAAGGTCCTGGCTGACACCTCCATCCCAGATCCTGCACCCTGCGGCGCTGAGGACCACGGGTCAATGTCCCTGGGGTGCTCCCTGCTGCCACAGGGCTGGTTCCTGCCTTCCCATCCCACCCCTTCCCAGGCCTTGCCCTGGCTCTGGATTTTTGTGTGTAGGAGATGGAATGAAGCTGGAATGGAAGAGCCTGGATGTGACCTGGAGGATCCAGGGAATTCATTGCTTCCTCCTCCTCTTCCTCCTCCCATGTGCGCCCTGGGGGTTGCTGCAGGTCCCACCTCTGCCCCCATTCCTGCAGGGATGTTCCTCACCTGGATGTGCCCTCTCCAGCCAGGAATGGTCAGGCTGGGAGCTGGAAGGGGTAGCTGCCCATCCCCTAATGGGCACCCTGGAGTGGCACCGGCGCTTCCGAGGGGTTGGGAGTTTGTGGGGCACAAGTGGCTGCTCAGAACATCCCCCCAGCCCTGTTCTGCTCTCACAGGGTGCCCCCATCCATCCATCCATCCATCCATCCATCCATCCATCCATCCATCCATCCATCCATCCCTCCNGGGCAGCACAGGCCTGGCACGGTTTTCTATGTAACGAGCATGTGAGATGTATTTGTGAGCAAAACAAAAAAAAAAAAGTGGGGGGAAAAAAGGGACTTTTGTGGTTTGTTTGGGTTTTTCTCCCCCTTCTCTTCCCCATGTGCCTCGATAAGAAAAGGCAAAATCAGTGGGCAAAGCCTGAGCGGACCTGGAAAGGGCAGGAGCAGCAGAATTCACACCTTGGAGCTCTCCAGACCTGCTGCAACCTGGAAAGCCCCCAGAATTCCAGCAGACCTTTCCCCCTTCCCGGGGCTCTGCTGGGATTTGCAGCCCCTGAGTCTATCCCCACCATCAGTCCCACAAACCCCACATAAACAATGTGGAACCACATCCCAGAGGGTACCAAAGTCCATATTAATAACTAATAAATGATTAATGCACGTGTGCTAACGAACTGCTGCTGCTATTAATCGATTATTAATTATTAATGCAGCGTTTATAAGGACGTGCCGAAAGTGGAGGGTGCAAAGGCAGCACCTCAAGTCCTGCTTGCAGGAAAATTGGGGTTTGGGGGGTTAAAAGGAGTCACATCCACCCAAAGATGCACGGATGTGCACAGGCACACCATGGAGCCAAATCCCTTGGATGGGGCTGGAAAATTGGGCACTGGGAGCCTGTGCCGGGGCAAACTGAGGCACGGCCAGTGGGGAGGGGGAGGTGGTTCCTCCTCCACAGAGTGACCCTCCCAGTGCCTCCCCAGCCCCGGGGCACAGCCTGCCCCCCCCAAGGCCAGCCCAGTGTCCCCTTGTCCCGCTGGCCCTGTCCCTGTGTCCCCTGCCCGCCCCAGTCCCGGCTCTCCCAGCACTGGGAGCAGGGCAATGCCTCCATCTGCTGGAGGAACGGGCCCCGGGCAGCTCCAGCCCGCAATTCCAGCCCCACACACTCCCTGGGGTCCGGGGGGGTTCCCAGCTCCCCAAGATTTTTGGGCCACGAGGGAGGGTGGCCCTGGTCGCCAATAACCGGGAGGCTGCAGCCCCCGCGGGCTGGGCGAGAGCTGCCGTGGGAGGAAAGAGGAAATTGGGTTTTTCTCTCATTTCCTGCTTCAAGACGCGTTCCGTGGCACGGGGAGGGGAAGGGTCGAGGTTCCAGCTCCTGCCTGTGCCCGGGGGGGTGGGAGCACCGTGGGGGCCAGGACTGAACCCCCCCCGCTCCTTTTGGGGTGAGCTGCAGGATGGAGATGCTGAGGGAGCACCCGGATGGGTTCAGCGCCCCAGGGATCACCCCAGCCTGCCCTGAGCCCAGCGTGAGCATCCCCACAGCACCCACGGGCTGGTGAACGATGTCATGGAAAAAAAAACAGCAAAAAAAAAAGACAATTAGAAAAGCGCCGTTTTCCAGTGGCTGCGCTTAAAGATCCTATCTCCCACTGAGGAGAGAAACCAATTTCCTTACAAACCAAAAAGGCTGGAGCTAAGAAAAGCTTCCCCAAATCAAGGGACAAAAGGGCTCAGCAGCTCCTGGACCAGAGTCTGCAGATGCCATCAGTGCCATCAGTGCCATCATGTCCTGATTTATCCACCTGGAACAGGCAGCAGAACCCACCAAAGGATTCAGGGATGCTCCATGGCTTGGAGAATTAAATCAGCATTTTGCACAGTCCTGCAGAGGTTGGCAACAGGAAACGACCGTCCTTGTTAAGGGCTTGGGTGGCTTTTAAACTTGGCATTTTCTCCTTGGTTGTAATAAGACAAATGAGGAATTTCACAGCTAAAAGGCAGCTCCTGGCTGCCCCTCTTTCCCTGGCCACTTCTCTCTAGTTTGGCAGAGTCACAGGCATGGCAGGAATTCTGTAATTTTATTCCTAACATTTTCTGGTACTTCTAAAAGGTGATTTTATTCATTAGGGGAAAACAGTGACGCTTCTAACAAATTTCTTGTCTGTGAGGGCAGTGAGGCCCTGGCACAGGGTGCCCAGAGCAGCTGTGGCTGCCCCTGGATCCCTGGCAGTGCCCAAGGCCAGGCTGGACAGGGCTGGGAGCAGCCTGGGACAGTGGGAGGTGTCCCTGCCATGGCAGGGGTGGCACTGGATGGGATTTAAGGTCCCTTCCAAGCCAAACCAGTCTGGTTGCTGGTGTAACACGCGGTGGATGGTGCAGTTGTCCCCTCCCAGATCCCTGCACCTCCCCCTGAGCTGGACCCAAGCATGACTCAGCCCCACAGGGTTTTTTATCAGCTCCCACACACGGCCTCAGCACCCAGCAAAGCCCCGGCCACAGGCCAACAGCCACGACCCCCAGCTGGCCTGGAGGGGGCTGGGAAATACGGAAATATGGAAATAAATCCACGGGAAGGGAGCTGTGGGCTCCTCGTGGGGGTGGCTGCAGACTCACAGCACCCACGAGCCCCAGCCCAGCCCTGGGGAGGCGCCTGGATCCAGGGTCCCGCTGCCCTGGCTGCATGGTTGGGCTCAAGCAGGGAGATTTTCTGCTTTCCTCATGGAAATCCACGTTTCCCAGAGCCTGCTCATCCCAACCTCACTGCCCCCAGGAGAAATCCTGCAGCTGCCTTCCCACAGCACCCATGGTGGCACCAATGATGAATCAAAGAGTGAACAAAAGGGAGGAAATATTGAAATATTTGGGGGTTTAAAAAGTGATTTCATCCTAGAGGGACAGACACCAATGGGAGGATTTTTTTCCAGCTGAGTTGGGTCACTTGGTGCACATTGAGCATCTGTAAAACTCTGGGAGACAAAAAAGAAAAGGTGTTTTTCAAGGGCTGGACTCCTCTCATGCAATGGCTGCAGGAAATCCTGCAAAAAGACAGATCACAGATCAAAGAATGTCCTGAATTGGAAGAGAACCACAGGGATCATCAAGTCCAACTCTTACAGGAATTGAACCCACAACCTCAGTTCATGGAAGAAAATTAAAATATTCCTCCTTGCCAACCCATCAAGAGCAATAACCCAGAGGAAGGGGAATTAATTCTGTGACGAGAGGGGGGTTTGTGGGGGCAATCCCCTCCTCAGAGCAGCTGCCACCCTTAAAGCCACCCCTAGAGCCATCCAGGAACGGGGAGCAGCCTGAAGCTCCAGGAGCAGCTCGGGGGACACAAACCCACAGGTGGCACTGACGGTGACACAGTGACCGCGGCTGGGGGCTCCGGGGGCTCCGGGGGCTGCGGGGAGCGAGGCCAAACCCCGGCTTCCTTCAGGCGAGCACGGAGCAGCTTTTGAAAGCACATCCTGCCCCTGCCGGGGCGCAGCTCCTTGCGCAGGGCGAGCCCCGAGCGCGCCATGGGCAGCGCCAGGAGGGGCCGGGATGGGCAGCGGGAGCTGCTGCGGGTCCGGGGTGCGGGGCTGGAGCCCCGCGGGACGCCCCCGCTGCCAGGGACCGCTCACAGGTAACGAGGGCTCTGCAGAGGGGGGCTAGAAGGAGCTGCTGAGCCTTTGTGCGACGCAGCCTTTGTGCTGGGCAATAACCCGGGGTCCGGGGGGCTCTGAGGACACGCTGGGGACAGGCTGGAGTTGCTGTCCCCAGCAGAACGGGGAGGTTCAGACAAAGCCACCGTGGTTTCCGTGTCGCTGGTGGCAGCACAGAGCCCAGAGGAGGGACAGGGAAGTGAAAGGAGCGGCTCCATCCCAGCGCCCTCTCCTCCTCCGGGCCCCCTCTGCTCCCTCCCCGTGCCCAGACCCCCGTCCTGTCCCCAGACTGGGCTGGGGGTGTCAAAGGCCTTTCCTGCTCTTGTCCTACACCTCTGCCAGCGCTGTGTCCTCCTGGGGTCACCCAGCAGGGACCACAGGGGACACATCAGCCGCTGTGCACCCATGGGTGGGAACCGGCGCGTGTGGGGCCCCTGGGGCAGCTCCCACCCCCAGGATTTCCCAGCGCGGCAACTGGAGTCACTGGGCCACCGAACTCCCCGTGTTTCTCCCCAGAACCACCCCGCCACGGCTCCCCAGGCCGCTGCTTCCCCTTTTCCCCGCGTTCTTCCTCCGAGCCGGCTCCGCAGGGAGCGGGACCCGCGGGGGTGACGCTGCCTCGGCTCCGTGCGGGGCCAGCTCCGCTCCCCACAGGGCCAGCCCGGACCGGGGCACCCCCGGACCGGCCACCCCCATGCCGGACACGCCGGGGGGCTGCCCCCCTCGCTCCCCCAGCTCAGCCCGCGTCTACAGCAACGTGGGTGAGTGAAATCCTGACCCCGCTGTGCCCCTGCCTGCCGAGGTGTCCCCTCGGACAGTGGCACCAGCCCCTCTGCTGTCCCTGTCCTCCCCCCGTGTCACCCCTCTGCCTGGTGTTGGGTGTGGCTTTGGGACTGGAAATACGCAGGAGGCAAAGAAAAACGTGCTGTACTCCCATCCCATCCCATCCCATCCCATCCCATCCCATNCCGCACTCCCTGCCTCCCCCCCTGCCCAAAAAGCAGCTCCAGCGAGCCGAGTCCCTCCCGGAGCCGGGATCATCCCACCGCTGCCACGGCGACCCTGAGCCAGGGGCTGGCAGCCTCCTCTACAGCATCCCCCCACCCCACCCGCGGCACGGGGAGGGGGCTCCCCCGCGGGACAGACCCTCGTGGGCACCCAAAAAACCCCTGACCAAGTCCCGAAGCCTGGGGGAGCCGCTGGCCCCAAGCAGCGCCCAGAAAGCCCCATCAGCCGGCCTGAAGGAGGTGACATTTGGGACAGCGGACGGGGAGCTGGGGCAGCTCCTGGAGAGCCCGGCCGGGCTCTGTGAGGTGGTTTTGGGGTGCCAGGAGGCCTCCCTGGCCCGGCTGTCGGCTCGCATGCAGGAGGAGCTGGTGGGGCCCGAGGAGAGGCAGCAGCTGCTGCAGGCGGAGCTGGCAGGGACGCGCTGGGCAGCGCTCGGGGTCCTGGAGCCCCGGCCCTGCTGCCAGAGCGGGGACGCCTGGTACTTCAGGGTGGGCTTCACCTTCCAGCACAGCCAGCTGCAGTTGGCAGCCAAGGTAAGGGGGGAATCGGGGAAAAGCCCTGGGTGGTGCAGAGGGAGCCGGGAGATCCAGCAGAATTGGCTTTTCCGTGGGAACACGACACCGGGGCCACTTCCCCTTTCTGCACCCACTTCTGCATTTGCTGAATGACACCGCGCTGCTGGCAGGGGCTGGGGGAGGAGGGTGACAGTTCCCGTGGGGCCAAGCTCGGGGACGTGTCCTGGTGACTCAGGCAGAGGGGCCAGCACATGCAAAGGAGAGGCTGGAGCAGAGCTGGCTGCCCAGGAGAGCAGGATGAGACCCCAGCCCACCTGGGGGCTGCACCACCCCTCATGTCCCAGCTCTTGCTCAAAGCCATCCTGGTTCCATTCCTGGGTTCAGAGGGACCCCAGCACCACGTGTGGGTCACAGCAGGGCTGGTGGCCCTGAGCTGGCAAGGTGGCCCAGCCCAGGACAAGGCTCTGTCCTTGCACAGCTAGCCCTGTGCTGTGTGTCCCTGCAGGTCCCCAAGCCGTGCTGCTCCAGCCCGGGGGTGCAGAGCTCCCTGGGGACACACTGCAGCATCCAGCGCCTGCTCGGCCGCTTCACCGACCGCCTCCCTCGGGAGCTGGTGCTCCCAGGAATCCCTGGAAAGCACGGTCAGGGCCCTTCCGGAGAGGAACCAGCCTGTCCTGCCCCCCAGCCTGTCCTGCAGGTGCTCCTTTGTGCTGAGGTTCCCCAGCAGACCCTGGCAGACTTTGTGAAGAGCTCCCAGGCTTTGCACAGGACCAGCCCCGGGCACTACGAACGCCTGGGCTGCCTCCTGCTCCTGCAGCTCTGCATGGGGCTGGAGCACCTCCGGGGGCAGAACGTGGCCCAGGGGGACCTGTGCCCCGAGAACCTGCTGCTGGTGCAGTGCCCGTGTCCCCCCCAGAGCCAGCAGGGCCAGAAGGAGCTGCTGGGACTGTCCCTTCCACGGCTGCTCATCAGCAGCTTCTTCAAGGTGCAAGAGAAGCAAAGGCCTTGTTCCAGCAGCCAGGAGCAGGACTGGAGCCAGGCTCTGGCTGTGCCCTCCCCTCCAGCAGCAGCTGAGCTCGATGTGGGCAGGCTGATCTATCAGATCTTGCACGTGGACATCTCCCTGGAGAACATCCTGGACTTCAGAAGCAAAAGGCTTCCCGACATCCCCTCGCTGTCCATCTACTCGGCGGGACTGAAGCGCTTGGCCACGCTGCTCCTGCACAGGGATCCTCAGCAGAGGGTGTCCATCGAGCAGGCCAGGGCCATCCTGCAGGTGCTGCTCTGGGGGCCACGCCAGGAGCTCTTTGCCAGGAGCAGGAGGAGCCCGGCGCTGCTCCAGGGCTGGCTGCAGCTCAAGAGGGCTCTGCTGCTCCTGAGCTTTGCGGAGAACTCGCCTGGGGCCAGGGTCAGCCCCGGCCTGGAGGAGTGGCTGTGCTGCCAGTACTTCCAGGGGGTCACCGAGCACACCCTTTACCAGGTCACCCAGGTTCTCTATGCTCCCTAAAGCAACCTCCAAAGGTCTNTCCCATCCCATCCCATCCCATCCCATCCCATCCCATCCCATTGATCCCATCCCATCCCACTCTTCTCCTCTGTCCTGTCTGCTCTGTCACCTCTGTCCCTCCCTCCCCAGGAGAGCTGCGGGCCCATCTCGTCCCCCGCAAGGCCA